>OX381704.1:10422901-10551901 GCA_947462335.1 Harmothoe impar | reverse complement strand
AACAGTCTGACAGAATTTTCTCGTTCTCGTTCACGTCGCCACGTCTTCGCGCCGCCGTCACTTCGTCCGCGAAACCGGCAAAGGAGCGTTTAGGTAGGTATTCTACCACCAGCTGCACTTTGGTGACTATCAAACCGTGCTCTAAATACCACTTGAGAAGCGGCGTTCCCAAGAGAATATTTTTTCCGTGGTAACTCCCTATCAGACATCTCTGAGGCGTGCTCAACAGCTTTTCTTCCTGCGCAAAGTCTGACATGTGAGGGCCTATGTCCGATTTTGAAACGGTCGCGTTCTTGAAAACGGGGGTCATTTCTTCGAAGTACTCTCGTAGGTGAGGCGGCGTAGTGATGTCCACTTGAACTAAACCGAACATTTTCTCCTCTTTCACAGCGGAAAGGATGTCGCTCTCGCTCATCGCGTTTCGAGACACTTTCAAAGCGTCAACCTTCCAGCGTTGTTGGGAGGCCTTGACCCGCTCATCTCGACGCTTCATCTCTCGCCATTCGCACTCCCACACGACGACCAGCTTGTAACCTAACGCTTTCAAGTAAGCGCTTACTCTGGTCGTTCTGTCGCGTCTCTCCTCTCTCAGTGAAGCGCACTGATATCGGTGCGACGGTATGCACTTGTGAGCGTGGAACCAACACCCGTGAAACTGGAAAACCGTATTAGAGGCCGCGTGAAATCCGTCCACGCGAATTCTCCGACAGCCTACCGCCATCTCGCCGCCGTTCAGAGCGTGGCGCAGTTTCACGTCGCGGTCGTGCTCTACGAAGCGTAACCACTCCAAAGCGCTGTGAGAGTTTCTTTGCCTGATTTCGGGCTTGAACTCGGTCTCGGGCCGTCTCACCGCGTAATAGCCCGTGCAGTGCGCTTCGCTCATGCAGCGCAAGTACAGTGAGTTAGCGTCTAGTCCTAGGATGTGTTGGCACGGTCTCGCTTCTTCGCCGTACTTGTGCTCCCTTATCCGCGTGGTGCCCTTCTCGTGAAATCTATGGAAGATGATGAAAGGACCGCCGACTAGATTCTCTTTGATCAGAGCGTGGAGGACGGCGTCGAACTGGGGAAACGTTGTGAACGCGTCTTCTAGGTTTTGGAAGAGGAAGCGTAAAGTCAAACCGGCGAGAGAAACTCCGTCTTTCAACATGTCGATGCCGCGATCTTGGAAAAATTTAGCGTGATTTTTCAGAGCTTCTATGAAAGGTTTCACGTCTTTGTTGTTGTAGTGGATCAAGTAGTCTTCCATAGTTTGCATCTTCTCGTCGGACCAAACTTTCTGACATGCGGCGTAGTCGGATTCGGACATTTTGACGCCCGTCAGCTCGCTGTCGAAAGCCAATCTCGGCGGCAGCGTTCTGTTTGCCAGTTTCCTGGTAGACGTCATCCATTCGTAAGGAAAGTGACCTTTCTCTTCGTTCCTGGTGAAAGCTCGCAAATAGGTCGCGTAGTTGTAACCGGGTGCCAAATAGTTGACTACGTCCAAGAAAACCGTGTGCTGTGTGTAAACCGCCAAGTATTGATTGCTTCTCTTTATGACGCTGAATTCTTGGTTTCTTCGGTCTCCGGAGGCGAAGAACGAGTGAAGGCGTATTTTGATCAGGTTCAAGTCGTAACGCCCCGAGTTGAAGCCCACCACTGGAGCTTGACGGATGTATCTCAGAAGGCGCTTCTTCAGTTGAACTAACGGGTGTCTGGTCTGAGCCGCAGCGAAGCCGCCTGGAGAAGGGGTGGTGAACGTCGCCTCCTCCAGCAGGAGAGCTTCACCTATCGCCGCATCTAACTTCGCTAACGTCGGTCGGTAAAGTTCTAGCACAGCTTCCCCGATCGCTTTGGCGTTCTCGTTTATGTGATTTAAAACTCGGTCCAACAAGGGGTCGGAATCTGCGTCGGACGCTCTGACGAAGCAGACGGGCCCCTCCCACCCCGGAAAGTCGGATGCGACGCTAGCCGACAAAGGGACGTGATCCCACAGCAGGGACACGTGCTCCGTCGACGGTTCTTTGCACGGTCTGAAGAAAGCCTCGAAATCGAAGGCGATCTTGTAAGGGTAGATTCCGGAATGTCCGTCGGGGGGAAAAATGGAGAAGTCTGCTAGCGCTTCGAAAATCGTTCTCGAATTTTGGTAGATGCCACCTACGTAGCGCAACTTGACTTGTCGGCAAGAGGAAAGCTGGTTCCTGTGTCTCTTCAGCAAGAACTCGGTGGTGAACGCCGCCTTACACTTGCAACATTCGTATATGCCCGCGTACGCGTTGAAGTCCGTGACGAGAGAGACGTGCAAACCGCCTTTCGCCGTCAGGTGTAGGTTGACTTTACCTCGGGCGGCCACAGTTCTGGAAGGCGGTCTGATCAGAGTAACGCGTCTTCTCAACTTCCGCCCCGGCACTTGACGCGACGCGGTGTAAACCGCTATTTGTACGTCAAACAAGTTCTCTAACGCGGGTAAGTCGCGGATGTTCAGACCCGGAAAGGATTCAGGTGTGGCAGCGGGACAGAACTGACGTAACAAATCTGAAGCGCGCTTGCTGGTGTTGTATAAGTGAAAGGAAATGCAGCGGAAGATGCAGAGGTTGTCCTTGTTGGGAAAATCTAACACGCCGCTTCTCTTTCCAACTCGACCGGCCTGCGTGATCCTACCGCCTATGGGGAATTCCCCCGGTCCCATGTAAACGCAGATGTTCAAATTGGTAGGAAAAAGAACGTGCCACTTGGTGTCAGCGTCGCAAAGTTTCCGTACCTCCTCGCAAGCGACGGTGTTTTGCATCTTTGAGAGGAGCTCTTCCAAAGTTTCTGAATTAGTTACAGTAGGGAGCGGTTGTATGAGAGTTGCGTTGTTCTGGGAGGCGTGGAAGTAGCGCAGTTTGCTCTTGTCTTCTCTGTGTTGTAACAGTAAGCCTACCGAGAAACCCACTTTGTATCTGAATCTTTGTGTCAAGTGAATGCGACGCATAGTATCTACAGCGTCACTCAACTCGCCGGTTGGTAGCCTGAAGTTTGTTACACTCACGCGAGTCCCGTGCATCCTGACGCCCGTTTGTATCGCAGGCCAATTCGCCGTGAACGTTTCCTCCCCGTTCGGTACAGCACATATGCGCGGAGGGACGGTCACCCCGTCCAGAGATTCGCGTCGACAAGCGCTCTTTCGGCAATCCCCTTCGCCGCATAGAGGGCAAAACTTAGCTACTACTCTACAATTTTCTACGTGTCTCTCGTGGTTGTACGCTCTTTTAAACATTTTGAAACACTTTTCGCATACGTACTGTGTCATGTTTTTTTTCACTCGGTTACCAACTACTTAGCCGTCTAACTATCTATCTATCTATCTAGCCATCTATCAATCTGTCGTCTATGTAACTATCTTTCTGTCTGCTGTCTGTGTATCCGTCTGTCTGTCTGTCTGTCTGTCTCATACAGCGTACGTCAAACGCTGTGTGTGTGTGTGTGCGCGCGTGAGCGTTGAGCGTCTCTCATTCCGAATCTATGCCGAGATATTTCAGAATGATCTCTGTTTTGTCATCCAACTCTTTGAGCGCTCTGGCGAACAGCGTCACCCCCTGCTGTGTGGGTTTTTTGTCAGGACCTTCGTACTTGCGCACGTGGACGAGGTTCTTACCGCTGTAGTAGCTCACAGCTGCGTACACTTCGCCCGCCTCATCCAGCACTGCGAACCAGGGGGTGTGATTAGGTTTTCCTTGCGCGGCCGCTGTGTCGCGTATGCGCACCACTGCGCGGATATCGGCGATGCGTGCTATGAGCTCGCGCAGCGCGTCGGCCGTGAAGTGCACTCGCTTGCTTCTGGTCAGAGACGCCTCTTTCACCTGGCCGTCTTTTGTGTAGCGCGGCCTCCTAGACAGTCTAGCCACGTCCTCCCAGATCTCCAGCGTCAAAGCTCCGTCTAAGCAGAACTCTAACCCGAGTGTTTTCTCTGCTTCTTCTCGTCCATCTCCTTCTTTTTCTTGTATTTTTCTCTTCTTAGTGGGCCTTGTTGTTCTGGAACTCACCTTAGAACGTTTCACACCCGCAGGATGAGTAACACCATCAGCGTGAGCTGAATCAGCAGCAGAACCGATAGCAGGAGCAGCGTCAGCGCTGGTGGTATCGGAGGTCTCGTTGTTGGAACAGCGCAGCCACACGCCGTCCGTGCTGTGTGTAGCGGTAGAAGATGAAGCGCCGCCGCCGCCCTCGTAAGGTGGCGGTGAGGGCAGTCGCCACGGACCGGACGGGGGGGCGCTAGCAGTGGAGGAAGTGAGGTCGAAAGGTCGAAGAGGGAAGCCGAAAAACGTACCGCTCACCCCTTGCCCTTCGGGTTCTTCGTACGCCTCGTCGTCAGCGTCGTTCTCTGTCTCACCCTGTTGCTGCTCCTCCTCCTCCTCTTCTTCTCGGTTCAGGGGCTGAGTGTCCGAATAGCTGTAACTCTCAGCGCGAGCGGCGTCGAGGGCGTCCGTCGATGTAGTGGTGGAGGAGAGGGGCTGTGCAACGTGCGGCAGGTCATCAAAGTCATCAACAGTAGTGGGGAGGTAAAAACCCGGTTGCCAGTACTGCGCTGTGCCAGGAGCGTTGTCGTCAGTAGAAGTAGCAGTAGCAGCAGGTGCAGCAGAAGCAGCCGCAGCAGGCGCAGCCGCAGCAGACGCAACAGTAGCAGGCGCAGCAGCAGCCTCAGCAGGCGCAGCCGTAGCAAGCGCAGCAGTAGCAGGCGCAGCAGCAGCAGCAGCAGCAGCAGCAGTGGCAGGCGGGACGGCGGTAGCAGCGGCAGCGCGCTTAGCAGCAACGTGTACCGTCGCGAGTGTAACAACGTCGCTAGCACGACGACTGCTACCAGTAGTACTACTAGTACTACTACCACTACTACTACTACTGCTACTACTAGTGCTACTGCTACTACTACTACTACTACTACTGCCGCGAGCGCTCGCTACAGCAGGAGGGTGATAAGACCAACCGGCTGCGGCGGTAGTCTCATGTTCAGTAGCAAGAGCAGGCACTGACGCTAAACGAACGCTGTTCCGCGTAGTCTTCTTGTTCTTGAACGCCGCTAGCTGTTGTCTTTTGCTCATGGTGGTGACTGTAGAGAGCAGCAAAAAAGAATGAGTGAGTGAATGGAGGTTTCCAAGCCCCTTATATACGCCTTCTCGCTTCTAGAGCTAAGCTACTTACCGACCCTGTTCAGCTGCCGCCGGCTGGCCGGCGGCCATTCACAAAGAGAAACAAAAAGACATAAGGCATGACGTTTTCAGCTGGATCCCTTTCCCCCCCCCTCTTTTGAGAGATCGACTGTGATGATGAGCTAAGCCGCTTACCACCCTGTTCAGCAATTCAACGCGCATTAGCTGTATAAAGGGTTAAGCGGTTGCTGCCTGCCGTCGACTGACCGGCGGCGGCCATTCACAAAGACATAAGGTATGACGTTTTCAGCTGGATCCCTTTTTGAGGGATCCACTGTGGTGAGCTAAGCCGCTTACCACCCTGTTCAGCCATTCAGCGCGCGTTAGCTGTATAAAGGATTAACGGTAACGGTGATGAGCTTACAGTGTGTATACAAAAAAAAACTACAGGAGGCGTGTGGCGTGAAGCAGGACCCCCCTAAGACGAACGTGTCTGTCTGTGAGTAGAGGCGTGTGCATGTGGTGAGCGACTTAAGTGTAAGACAAAAATCGCCACCTCCTGCCGTGGTGAGTAGACCGGGCCGGCCAGGCGGGCGGGCGGCCGGCTAGTTCAATAGGGAGGGGTGACAGCTGCCTAAGGCTGTGCATGAAAAAAAAATCCGATTTTCACCTGACCTCTGACGTTTGTTACAATGAATGTCAGAGGGAGGGAGACGTCCTCGGGTAGGGGGTAGGAGGTATTAAGGCTATGAGTGAGGAAAAAACACCGTTTTCAGCTGGTCTCCACGGATAGCGATGCCACACCCCCTCGTCATCTAAGCTCTTAAGGAGCGGAGCGGCTGAAAAAGCGTCATGCGGACAGGGCGCTAGACAGCTGGAGCGCTGTTGGAAATGGGATTAAACTCCCTCTGTATAAAAAGCTCTCATTTCTGTTGGAAAAAAAACATATCGCCTCTGACCCCAGTAACGGCTACTACCACCACCACCGCCACCACCACCACCGCCGCCACCGCCGCCGCCGCCGCCGCCGCCGCTGCCGCCGCCGCCAAGACGAGACGAGATGGCTCAAGCTATTCCACTTTCAAGCTCGCCTTCACCGCCCGGTGCGCCTGAAAAAAAGTTAATGCGGCTTGACGACGTGAGACGCGGCGCGAGGCAGCAGACCGATGATGGGGAGACCCGACAGGTAGGACAGCGGCGGTTAGCCTATAGCGACGCCTTGCTTCGTCAACTAGGTAAAGAGTTGAGCGGCTGTTGGAGAGAGTTGGGCAGTAGCTTAAAAGTCAGCGCCGCCCGTATGGATGCTCTAGTAGAGCGCAGTGTCAAGACACCGGAGGAGCTGTGTACGGCGATGTTCCGAGTGTGGTGGGGTGAAACCCCGCATCGTCATAGATGGGGCGAGCTCGGTCGCGTCTTCACCCGCATTAGACGCATGGAACTGTTGGCTCAGTGGATGGCCCTTCTCCACAGACAGGGGTTGGATTTCGAAAACCCCGACTCGCGCGCGATGCATAAGCACTTGGGCACCCTCGGCAGACGTCTGGGTAGCAGGTGGAAAGAGGTGGGGGACCATTTAAAATTGTCGCCTGAGAGGTTAGATAAGATCGCTGAAGAATGCGAATACGGAGGAAGTCCCGCTGAGTGGGCCTTCCGAGTGTTGAAAATGTGGCAAGATGAAGCTGACGGCGCCGGCGGTACGCCTTTTGAACTCCTTCGAGTGTTGACTGAGGACATGGGAAAGTTTGGCCTCGGCATCGCGATATTACTTGACTTTATCAAGCAAGAAACAACGAGAACGACGGACATGTGAATTGTTGTGTTTTATTTTCATACGTCTTCTTTATTAGTAAGTAAAAAAAAAAAAATATATCATAACAATTAAGACGCGCGATCTCTTAAAGTGTCACTTCCTCCAGTCGCAGCTGATCGCCTCATCGCAGCACGTGATAAACAAAAAAAAAACACGAAGAGACACGCTTCTTCCTCTCGAGAGGAAGAAGCGTGTCTCTCGATTGAAAATCTTTTTCTTTCTTAAAAGAGACAAACGCACCCCTTAGAGTGCCCCCCCCCTAGAGTGCCCCCCTCCCCCCCTCCCCCCCACCACTCGCCCCATGCATCCTAAAAGCGCCCCCCTCCCCATGCATGTTAAAAGGGCCCCCCTCCCCCCCTCCCCTCCCCTCCTTCCCCTCCTTCCCCCTTATACACTCTAAAGAACGCTTCTAACTAGTTCAATAAGTCACTTCCAGTCGCTCGTAAAACAATAAAAAATGAAAAAAAACTTATATCGTGGTGTTTTTTATTAGTTTACCGAAAAAAAATAAGAGACTCGCCTCCTCCTCCAAAAAAAAAGATATCACATTTTAAAGCCCGTGACCCCTTAAAGACGCTCATCTCTTCATTAAGTCGCGTGACGTCACTTCTTCTTCTTCTTCCGGTCACGTGATCAATCAGGTCACTTCCGGTCACGTGATCCTCAATGAGGTCACTTCCGGTTGGCCATTAGGTCATGTGACGTCACTTCCGGTCCCCTAAGTAGGTCAGTAGGTTACCCAGAATGCACCATCCCCTAAGTAGGTCACTTCCGGTCACCCAATGGAGGCCTCTGATTGGCTGCAGGGTTACCCAGAATGCACCGCTAATCCCCTAAGTAGGTCACTTCCGGTCACGTGACCCAATGGCGGCCTCTGATTGGCTAACTAGGTCACGTGACGTCACCACTAATCCCCTAAGTAGGTCACTTCCGGTCACGTGACCAAATGGAGGCCTCTGATTGGCTGCATGTCGATTGAGTAATAAACAGTACTTAACTATAGTCCCGTTCCGATACATACTATACTACTATTATCAGTGAGGGAATCCATTCAGGTTTCAAAATATGCACATTTCTGGAGGCCAAAAAAAAGAAGGTTTGTTTCAGGGTACCCGACCATATCAAAACAGCTGGGGCCGACCATACGTTTTATTATGCAATTTTCAAGAATTTTTACACTTTTTTGGTCAATTTTAGGGTCTTTGGAGAGGCTGGGTAGTACTTTCATGTTGAAAAAAAAAAAGGTTAAAAGAAAAAATCCGACCTACCGACCCTACATTTTCTTGCCATGTTTCCTGAAACAAACCTCTTTTTTTTGGCCTTATGAATGATTAGATTCATACTGTGTATTTATGAGGTTACCTGATGGGGGTGGGGTGGGTGTGGGGGGTGTCTTCAAAAAGAGCGACGTCTTTCTTAGGGGGTTATTACTGGTATGTGACAAAAGGTGATAAGGAAGTGGGGGTCCTGAAAAAGGCGACGTCATTTGTGAATGGTCCCGTGAATGGTTCCATTGCTGCACACTCTTTCTATCCTTCTCCGTGTGGCATGTCTAATTTAAGAAATGCCCAATGTCACTCATATGGTCATGTCCCATATCGACTTTAAGAATAGGGGATGTCGCCATTTCTCTACTATACTATTCCAAATAGACATCACGATGCATGCATCACTTTGGTGAAACAGATTATCAGTGAGGGAATCCATTCAGGTTTCAAAATATGCACATTTCTGGAGGCCAAAAAAAAGAAGGTTTGTTTCAGGTCACCCGACCATATCAAAACAGCTGGGGCCGACCATACATTTTATTATGCAATTTTCAAGAATTTTTACACTTTTTTGGTCAATTTTAGGGTCTTTGGAGAGGCTGGGTAGTACTTTCATGTTGAAAAAAAAAAAGGTTAAAAGAAAAAATCCGACCTACCGACCCTACATTTTCTTGCCATGTTTCCTGAAACAAACCTCTTTTTTTTGGCCTTATGAATGATTAGATTCATACTGTGTATTTATGAGGTTACCTGATGGGGGTGGGGTGGGTGTGGGGGGTGTCTTCAAAAAGAGCGACGTCTTTCTTAGGGGGTTATTACTGGTATGTGACAAAAGGTGATAAGGAAGTGGGGGTCCTGAAAAAGGCGACGTCATTTGTGAATGGTCCCGTGAATGGTTCCATTGCTGCACACTCTTTCTATCCTTCTCCGTGTGGCATGTCTAATTTAAGAAATGCCCAATGTCACTCATATGGTCATGTCCCATATCGACTTTAAGAATAGGGGATGTCGCCATTTCTCTACTATACTATTCCAAATAGACATCACGATGAATTGTGAAAGAAACTAAAATAATGATGAAAGAGACAGAGCTGATGCCCGGGGGGGGCCACTCCCTCAGTATTGCTGACCATGTGTGAACACGATTCCAAGGGAAAGGGTATGTTTTTGGACCCTAGGCAAGGGCCCGCGAGGGCCCTTGAATAGGGGTGCTTTCTAGGCAATTTTGGAGGAAAAGGGGTACATTTCAAGGCAGAGTGACTGGAAAGACTCTCTGATGACAATATAATCTACCATTTCTCAATTTTGAAGACAGATTTGTATGTTTCTTGCAGATTGAGGCAAGGTTGAAGTATACATTTTGTGGATCATTTCTATCATTTTCATTAATCACTTTTGATAAGGGAATTTCTCTTGTGGTCCCCCTTGATTAGGGTACTATATTTTGCTCAATTTCCTGTTAAAGGGGTGCTATTTTGTTAATTTGCCTCCCGTGATAAGGGTCCTAAATTTGAGGTGATGTTCACACATAGCTACTATAGAAAAGATAGGGAGTGGCCCCCCCGGGAGCTGATGAAATAAATTGCTGACATCAGGCCTACTTTTCAAACAGAATTGAAAAGCAACTTCATTGTATTCTTTTAAACTTAAAACATGTAGTATGATGTCCCGTATGGTCCAGAAGTACTTTGGCCCTTCATATTGATGTGTATTGACCCCAATATACAGGATTTATTGGAGTAGGAAGGCAAAATGGCATGGCGCCAAACGTGTGGCGCCGCCTGGCGTCAAGACGCCGTACGACTAGAGTTTGGCGCGGGGCGCCGTGATTTACGTTTTGTGAACCCCGTAGGGTGTTGTTGTGAATTCAACATGGCGGCGGGCCCCGAGTGGGTTTACGAAAAGTAGTCTCACGGTAATCCCCATTTACAGCCTTCCCCGCCATCTAACACACTCCCCACCCACATACGACGATATCCAACCGACTATATTCATCGGAAATTGATATTTGGTCGTCGTTGTGTGGGTTGAATTGGCAGAATTGTCTTTCCTAACGCGCGACTTTGTTATTTTTGTGTGCAGCCGCTGCCTGAGGGAGAACCGACGGACCATGCACGGAGGATACGTGTGCCAAACCCCCGTCTTCTCTGCTCTACATCTGGATTATCGTCATCGATGAGGACAATTTCTAAGGATGGCGGACACAAGCACACGCAGACGAGTCAAGTTGTACATGCTGAACGATGATCGCCTTTGGGACGATCGTGGAACTGGGCATGTCTCGTCCGTCTATGTTGAACGTCTGAAGGGAATGTCCCTCCTCGTCCGCTCTGAATCCGACGGTAAGCCAAGGGGAAATAAGGAACGCAAATGTCTCAATCTTTACGGAATTTTACATGGATTATACACTTAGATCGGGTTTAGGATAATCCAAAATAACTGTCTGGTAATTCATTGTGTTCTTGACTAGAAAACAGCTATTGAATCTCGGGAGTCATAAAAATGAAACCCCAACAAAACCAAATGAATGGGAGATCCCCCAGTCATAACAGATTTGACAGCGACACTCTCAGTCTCAGTGACAGTAAATATGATCTAAACAGCTGCTCAATCTATGGATATAACCATGACATTTATCAAAATAGCCTAGCCAGTCGTAAAATTGAGTTACTTATAGACGTTCTTAGCCATAAAAGCCGCTTACATAACTTAATTTGTGTACAAAACATCAAAGGAAGACTAATTTGCAAGCTGTCAACAGTGTCAGTGACAGTCAACTTTCAAACAAAAGATAATGTCCACAATCATTGATAAGGGGGTCCCTATTGTTACTACACCGGTACAGTGTTATCAGTCTATCGGGGCAAGATAATGATCGGTGTCACAAACGAAGTACATAGGAGGGAGGGGTCAGTGTCAGTCATACACCAAGTGTCAATGACAGTGTCAGTGAGTATGACAGTGCCAATGACCGGTTCATTCACCACAGAATTGGTGGGAAAGTTGGGGGGGGGGGGGGGACTGACTCGGCCTGACCCAGATCTTCATTGTTAGGCCAATCCATAATTAAGATCTCTATGTTGATGGGCGAAACGATTTATGTATCCAATACACATATACAATACACATAAATAGGGAAACAATCAGTCAATGTGCTGATCTTTGAACTGCTGAAGCAGGTTCACTACATCCCCGTTTTGTTTGATCTATTGACAAAATGTCTTCATCTACACTGCGAGTTAAAAAGAAACTAAGCGAAAGGCTGATGTGGTTTCGGTTGGGATGCACACCCATCATTGTACAAAGGCCAGATTGATACAGGGGGTAGGAAAGTATGTAAAACAAAGAATTTCAAGTAGATCATCAAGTTCAATGTCTCATAGTCATAGTCATATATGGGATGGGGAGGGCGGTAACTTTTAGTTTTACCATCTTCCCTCTTCAAGTTTAACGCACCAAGTGTCCCCAATACATGGTGTTTCAGCTTTGTCCATCATTGAATCATAAAGTGAAAGCTATCCTTAAATAATGATCAATAAACCACTTACCATCATCTGTTGCATTTTCTCAGTGATAAATGTTTCTTGGAAATAATTCGAAAGTTTAAATTGAATGTAGCATCTTGTGTGAACACCGAACCAAAACAACAAACTGTGCGCTCTCCATGATGTATTAACTGTCCTTTAATAAATTCTCGTCTCTTATTTTCCAGCTTCACTTTTACTAGAATCTAAAATACAGCCCGACACAGCCTACCAAAAGCAACAGGTAATATACTTTCACCTTTTCCTCTCACAACAGGTGAAATGATCTAATTCGATGTCTGATAAACCGACACCTTCATATTAAAGTGTTTTGTGTTGACCATTTGAATAAATTAATTTAAGAGCTTGTGCTTTTGATTACTGGAAGTAACAGTCCTATATAAACTGGTTCAGTTTCCCTTCTCCGTTCTTGAAATAAATTGTCGTTGAAATCAGTAGTTTGATAACCTGGTAAAAAAAGCGGCCCTAAAAGGGCACAAATAAAACCTTTATTATGATTGATGCAATAACTGTTCCCCCAGACTGCTTCTATCGGTATATTACAACAACATTTTTTCCATTGCAGGAGACCCTTATAGTATGGTCAGAGGCAGACAATTATGACCTTGCGCTCAGTTTCCAAGAGAAGGCAGGGTGCGATGAGATATGGGAGAAAATATGTTCGGTAAGTCACTTTTAAATATAAATAAAATCAGATCGAAGGAGAAAAGTTAGCATAGTTTGTATAATCAAATAATATATCAGTCAGCAGTATCTACTCTTAAAATACCTACAACAATGATCATATGGTTTCTGGGTGATAAGTATGCAGTATACTCAAATAACATGTTCTACCTTAACAATTGGTTCGTCTTTTTAATAAAGGAAAGAATGTAGTGTAATATCGGTACTCATTGTATTACAAGTAATAATTAGGATGAAATAATCATAAGGAGAGTGAACGAATAATTAGATAAATTTTATTCTTGAATAAAACAATCCCCTAAGTGCCTCAATGCTCTTTATAACAAACCTCCTTCTGCCTACTCAATAACAAACTCCCTTCTGTACTGCAGGTGCAAGGTAAGGACCCGTCTGTGGACATAACCCAGGACGTGGTGGAGGAGTCGGAGGACGAGCGGTTTGAGGAGATTCCAGACGCCGCCCCTCCTATAGAACTGCCACCATGCGAACTCAGCAAACTAGACGAGATCTCAGAACTGTTCACGGGCGTGCTGCCCTCGCCCATCCGGCGGGAGAAGCTGGCCGTGGCTATAGAGAGCGACGGCTACATCAAAAAGCTGGTGGACCTCTTTCACATGTGTGAGGACCTGGAGAACCTAGAAGGCTTGCACCACCTCTATGACATCTTCAAAAGCATATTTTTGTTGAACAAAAATGCGCTGTTTGAGATCATGTTCGCAGACGACATGATCCATGACATTGTGGGCGTGTTGGAGTACGACCCGTCGCTACCTCAGCCGGCCAAACACCGGGAGTACTTAAAGACAAAGGCTAACTTTAAGGAGGTGATTCCGCTGAACAATGTGGAGCTGGTACAGAAGATCCACCAGACATACCGCGTGCAGTACATTCAGGACGTGATCCTACCCACCCCCTCAGTGTTTGAGGAGAACATGCTCTCCACACTCAACTCATTCATCTTCTTTAACAAAGTGGAGATCGTCAGCTTGCTGCAGGTGAGTACATGTCATGTGATGTGTGTGTTGATGTTACAGGGGATGTATCTGGACACGCGAGAAGACTGTGATGTCACAAGTACTGATGTCAGGCATGCGCTGCAAGCTGTTCGTGAGGGCCGGCTGATCCTCGTCGATGCTACAAACTGGCGTCACAAGACAAGAACGACCAACAAGAGCGCTTGTCTGCACCGAGAACTACAGGGACTTATAGTTGTGTGTCATGTCCGACTTGTCATTGTGTATACATTAGATGTTTCTGTTAGAAAAGATGTGTGATTGTTTCAAATGTGCTGATTGATGTAGAAAATAGATGCGTTTTACATAGGGGTTTGCTGACTATCGTTGTCGCAATTTATATGATCCTCTTTAAAATTAAATAAAAATTTAGAAAAATGCTGTGACGTAGAATAAGCACCCATTGGGTCTAGAATATAAATGTAATAACTAGTGTTTTGAAATGGGAAATAGTTAACTCTACAATCGTATATAGCATTGTAGATTCTTCCGCTTCACATGCTTGTGCATATCAAACACTCTGAAGGAAATCTAAATACAAAGACCTCCAGACCTGTAAGGTGTGAAACTGCTTTTGCTTTTGTTAAATCTAGTCCCTTATACTTTTGTATGCAGTGTGACTGCTGCCTCCTAGTGGTAAAAGCATGAACTAGTAATGTAAACAAAGACAATGGATCAATTTATTTCAAAATGCAACCCCGCAAGGTGTTTACGATTGTGGCTTATATTTTCACAAGTTGTCCAATCCACAGAATTGGTAACTTAAACTAACATTGTGTAAAGAGCTTCTGAACAGCCCAAAACTATTTAAACACTACCATCATGTTCAAACAGTTTGGCCTTCATAAATCGGACGTCTACTGACCCTTGTCCTTGTTCTAGCGCCCTAACAAGACTCCCTATGTTGAAGTCATTTGCGGAGGTCATAATATAACTTGGATAAAGCATAGTGCAGGCCTGAGAAATTGAGCCCGCAATATCCTCAAATCAAGTCAAATGATAAACGTACGGCGTCACTCTTCTGGCAGCAAAAGATACCATACAAATTTCAAGTTTAATGTTTCACGTTGAACCCTTTACACTAAGGTCTGGTTAAAATACAACAAGATAGAAAGCTGCAAATTATTACAAATTTTCCGAATTGTTCTTCTTAAATTACGAATCTTGAGGTTTCTGGGAAAGTTAGCAGCACTGAAGATATACATTTTGAATGTGGATTTATCGAGGCTCTCACAATATACAGAAAAGGGGACAGTTGAAGCACAAGAATAGTCAAAAAAATCATGCATTATCCAAATCAACATTTACATACCGGAATATGTGAAAACTAATGCAAAAGGTATGAATAGACAGTTCGTAACTATGGTCGGGTGAGGGGACATAGACAGGGCAACATTTACGAAGACATAATCCTTGGGGTCGTGCTTTGCAATAGAGGCAAGGGGAGGTATTTTGCGAGTCCGGAGAGAGATTGTAAAGTATGGCCTTGTGGCTTGGTGCAGGGCGGTGAGTGACCTGTGCATGGTACTGAAATTGAGAGGTGTTGCTGATCTGGTGTAAAGATCACAGTGGTTTTGGGTTTCTTGGTACGTCATGGTCTGAATAACATGTATACAAAAGGGGCCCCTATGGACACACGGAGTGTGAAGGGAGTGCGTGGGGGTGTGATTGATTTGTAGCTAAACCATTTAGTTATAGTCTGTTGTTGTTGTCTTGGGTTAATATCATCCCTGTTGTTGCCGGAAGTTCACGGAACCACTCATTTGCTCACAGAGATCACAAAAGAAATATAATTCTTCTTTGCATGTTATAGATGTATTTGATGAAGGTATAAACGAAAAATTTAAATGTCAGCATTTTAATGTCATTAAAGAAGTAAGATGTCTAGAACCAAACCAGCTGTTTGATGTAAACATTAACCTAGTCCCGGGTAGATTTACCTTCTGTGTAGAGGTCTACAAATGATTTTTGTGCCATTTACATTTGCAAGTACATGTACATGTACCAGGATCACAAATCTCGTCCCAGTAGTGACAGATCCTACCAGTTCTACGACCTATTGCATTAATGTGTGAAGTAGAGTTATACTTACTTTGATGTCAACACTAGGCCCCCCCCCCCCCCCACTTTGATGTCAGCGCTAGGCTCCCACTTAGGTGTCAACACTATGCCGCCGCCCCCACTTTGATGTCAACACTAGGCCCCCACTTTGGTGTCAGCACTAGGCCCCCACGTTGATGTCAACACTAGGCCCCCACTTTGATGTCAACACTAGGCCCCCACTTTGATGTCAACACTAGGCCCCCACTTTGATGTCAACACTAGGCCCCCACTTTGATGTCAACACTAGGCCCCCACTTTGATGTCAACACTAGGCCCCCACTTAGGTGTCAACACTAGGCCCCCACTTAGGTGTCAACACTAGGCCCCCACTTAGGTGTCAACACTAGGCCCCCATTTTGATGCCCACACTAGGCCCCCACTATGATGTCAACACTAGGCCCCCACTTTGATGTCAAATGTGGACCCTCACTGATGTCAACACTAGGATGTCAACTATAGATCCTCTCTTTGATGTCAACAATACTTGATTTCAAAACTAGACCCCCACTTTGAAATCCAACACATGACCCTCAACTTTGATTTCACAGTTAGATGTCAAACATAGACCCTCTCTTTTGTGTCAATACTTCAATGTCAATTAAGAGCATCTATTGTTTTAATGCTATCATTAAACATTCACATTGATGTTGATAGACCCTACATTGATTTTAGCACTAAACTGCACTGTCATGTCAACAAAGGATTTCATGCTAAGCTTCCAACTTTGATATCGCAAGCAGGTCATCGTGTTCATACCGAACCTAGATTCACACATTGCTTTATGGTATCAATTGTAAATGATAATTATGATGAATTGTAAATATCTGAATTAAAGTTTTGTTTGGTAGAGTGTGCCCAATTGAGTATTTGTAGACATTAATATTATCAACGATGCCATTTTTCCCCCTTGGAGTGTGCCCAATTGAGTATTCACCCAAAGTGGGTGTGTTGGTAATACAATGCACAGGGTTTCAGTAGTATTGTACAGTACTTCAATAGCAATTTTTAGACCCCATGTGCGGCTTTAATACTTTTTTGGGATAGAAAAGTGCTAAAACAGGAATAACTTCGTTAATAATTGATGGATTTTCAAAATTCAAAAACCTATAGACTGCTCAAATGACACCGGCGGCTATTCTGGGGTCAATTGACGCCGGCGGCCCGCCGGTGTCATTGCAGTGTGAGGAGAACCCTGCCTAATGCCATGTGTTTCTGTCCTCAGAGTGTGCCCAATTGAGTATTTGTAGACATTAATATTATCAACGATGCCATTTTTCCCCCTTTGTAGACATTTCTGTACTAGATTATGTAAATATCTAGAAAATTTCTCAAAATTGTTAATTTCCTATTTTTTGTCGACATGTGAGTGGCATCTCAGTATTATGCCTGATGTGCCTACAGTGATCTTGATCATGATTTTCTCTGGTTAGAAATTACTTCTAACAAATGCTCATATTAAAGTCTCTCATATTTTTAATTGCAGGAGGATGAGAAGTTCCTACGGTCATTGTTTGACCAGCTTATGGACGACGAGACGGATGACGGACAACGGCGAGACCTGGTCCTCTTCCTGAAGGAGTTCTGTACCTTCTCACAAATACTGCAACCAGCTAGCCGGGACACATTCTTCAAGGTATGTAGGAGTGCAAGGTTCTCCACAAAAAAATCACGCACTAAATCCTGCAGGGTCAGGCATAGTGAAGGCACAAATGAAATAGTTAAAGTGGGTAGAGACGAGGCGATGTTGCTTCGCTAGCTAAACCACGATATGAGCGCCTAGTTGGAGCCCACCTTTCCACTATGAATCTACCGCCCAGGGGGGTAGTTCTAAAACCTTCTTTAGGGTGGGACAAAAATTAAAAACACTAATGGAGTTGTTTGCAAAAATTTAGTAACCAGCATTTATGGTTCAATCTCAATGGATTATGACATTTTAGACATCCTTGTATAGTATCAACAACCATTACTGTAAAAAATCATTGGAATGGTCATATTGTTGTGCTGTTCAGTCCTGAAGACTAATGCAGGGTTCTCCACAGACTCAAAGATCACACCGTAAAATCTTGTGTGGAAACAGTAGCTTGTACGACAGTCAATAACCCCAGTGCAACTTATAGCATTCACCCAAAGTGGGTGTGTTGGTAATACAATGCACAGGGTTTCAGTAGTATTGTACAGTACTTCAATAGCAATTTTTAGACCCCATGTGCGGCTTTAATACTTTTTTGGGATAGAAAAGTGCTAAAACAGGAATAACTTCGTTAATAATTGATGGATTTTCAAAATTCAAAAACCTATAGACTGCTCAAATGACACCGGCGGCTATTCTGGGGTCAATTGACGCCGGCGGCCCGCCGGTGTCATTGCAGTGTGAGGAGAACCCTGCCTAATGCCATGTGTTTCTGTCCTCAGATGCTGTCAGACATGGGTATTCTGAAGGCGCTGGAGACCATCTTGGGTCTGGACGATGAACAAATGAAGGCGGCGGCCATTGACATCTTCTCGTACATTGTGGAGTTCAGTCCGCCCATGGTGCGCGAGTTCATCCTGCAGGAGGGGCAGAAACAGGACGATGTAAGTCACCTTCTCTCTTCCCTCGACAGTTATGTGGCATCAAGTCTGAAAGTAGCAGCACCGAGATTTAAGCATTTAAAATTCTTATAATATCTAAGATACCATCAGATATTGATCCAGCATAGTGCTTTAAAAGCTGCAACCTCCCCCCTGCTGGGGTAGACATACAGTATATCAAAGGCCTGTCCATTTCACACTGTGTCTATGTAGTGTGGGATGTAAAAGAACCATTGCCTCAACAACCAACCAACCTAGTGCTTTAAAAAAACAAAAACAAAATCAATACACACCTGGAAGTGCTGCTTTAACCGGCCTGCGCTTTGTTGCTGGATCATCATGTGTAACAGACATGAAGCCTTTAGGCATCATGCCGCCCTTAAAGAGCCCTTTAACCATAATATTAAACAAGATTTTGGTCCGGAAATTTTGCCCTTTGCCACCAACTAATTGAACCATGATTTGTCCTTTTCTAGGAGGATCTCCTCATCAACCTCGTCATTGAACAACTGATCAGCGACACCGATCCAGGTAAGACCATAGACGACCCGACACTGGGAGAAAACTGATGAGCTTGCCTATTTTAATCTGGGAATATATGATACTGTAGTTAGGAAAATGAGCACATACATGGTTAGTAGTATTCCGGGTGATTTAATATGGTCAATTGTGCAATTGTATTTTGGGACTATGATTCGTTGTTCATTGAGCCCATTATAGTTGTGTCTTCCTACTGCTTGTATAAACCTGCATGGTGTACTTAATTTCCATGACTGTTGATGCCGTAGTGCAGCCTCCGTGATATATTAAACTACTTGGCGAGTCATGTCTAATTTACGGTAGCTTTCCACACAGAGCTCGGAGGTGCTGTACAGTTAATGGGAATCATCCGTCTTCTCATCGACCCAGAAAACATGCTGGCCACAGCTAACGTAAGTCAAACCTTGACACAAATCAATACTCTACATCCTGAATAATAACAATTACAAAACTTCTTTAGGAAAGATAATCAGAGAATCGAGATATTAGATAGTACAAGGGAACTAATAATATAACCATTTTACCTAAATACTAAACCCATTTCAACCTGAGAAGAATCCTGATTAACTTATATTTTATAGTTATGTTTACAAATAAGACTTTGGCTAGTAAATTCTCTCGCTGTCGCAACAATGAAATAAAAAGTTAATTATTGAGCGTGGTCTTGACGTTCAGTTTCGTTTGTTGCTACAGAAAACGGAGAAGACGGAGTTCCTCGGGTTCTTCTACAAACACAGCATGCACGTGCTGACGGCGCCCTTGTTTGCACACACAGTGGACGATAACCCCAGTAAAGGTGAGTTTTCTACTCAGCGCTAGCTACCGTAAAACCTTGCGTATAAGCCTAACTTTCGTATTAGCCGCATATAGTCTACTGTCTTTGGGAATATCCTATAAATTTCACAGGGAGTCTGATTCTAGCGAGTGATGTACTGTAGTATACGTCTTCAAACTCATATATAAGCCACACCCCGATTTGTCCTGATTCGATAAGCCGCAGTGGCAGTGATATTCGAGTTAGACATAGAGGCGAGTAGGGCAATGCAGCCAGTAGTAACCAGGTGGTGTCAAGGGGTTGTCGGTCCCCACTTTTGTCTTCAGAGTTAGACATTGAGTGTATAACAACATGTTGATAACGGTGTATTTATCCCTTACAGACGACTACCAGACAGCCCAGCTGTTGTCGGTGATCCTCGAGTTGCTGACGTTCTGTATAGAGCACCACACATACCACATAAAGAACTACGTCCTCACTAAAGACCTCCTACGGAGAGTGCTGGTCCTTCTCAAGTCGAAACACGCCTTCCTCGCACTGGGTAAGATGACTTCCTACTTGCATTGCTATATAGTCTGAGAATAAAACTTCAACTTAAACCCTCAAATAGGGTACATGTACAATAGATTTAATAATGGACGTTGATAGTTGGTAAATTTAACTTTGCACCCGACTCCAAATTAGTCTCTTTAGACTAGTGAGAATGAGCTATTTTGAAACGTTGCTTCTTAGCCGCACCTAGACTTTGGGAATATCCTATAAGCCTAACAGGGATCTGATAACGGCAAATTTAGTACTATAGTATACATGTACATCTAAAAACTCGCGTCTAAGCTTTTATGACCTATCCCTTATCCTATAAGCTGCACTGGTGATCTGACCTGTGTACTAGCCGAGGGATATATATATACACAAGATTCTATGGCAGATCGATCTATGATTGAGGCGAGTGTTGCTGATTTCCAATCTTGTGTTGTGCCAGGTGCGTTGCGGTTGATGCGACGAGTGGTTGGTCTTAAAGACGAGTTCTACAATCGCTACCTCATACGTGGCGACCTCTTCAAACCCGTCGTCGACGCCTTCCTGGCAAACGGAACCAAGTACAACCTTCTCAACTCCGCCATGATTGAGATGTTTGAGTTTGTTAGAATAGTAAGTGTCCACTTTAGATCAATCTCTAGATGAACATTGATCAGAAAATTAAAACTTTATGAAAATGTTATCAACTAAAACGTTATGATGATTGACACTTATCAGTATTTTCTGTGTTACATATGGAAAGAAGCTTATAAATACAAATGTACATGTAACTGAAATGCTGTTATGAACTAGTGGTTTGGGCTTCATGACCAATGATGTAATTTGCTTTATATGGCAAATATACAATACTTGTGCTCTCCAAAAAGAAATACGCTGACAAAAGAACTTTTGCAATTTCAGGAGGACATCAAAACATTAACGACACACATAGTCGAAAGTCATTTTAGGAATTTTGAGAATGTAGACTATGTACAAACGTTTAAGAACTTGAAACAACGGTACGAACAACTACAAGACAGAATGCGGGACCGCTCTATAGACAGGTAAGCCGTCACTAGCAGTTTGCTGAATGATTGATTTTCATAACGTACACACGTCTCATAATGTGACTCGAGTGTCGGGATTATAACCTAGATATTACTGATTGTAACCGAGCTGTTTTTTTACCTGCATTTGATAGGAGGAAATAAAATGATAAAACCTTCTGATAAGTCGACTTCCCTTAGGAGCTGACCCCCTAGTTTGAGCCAAATTTATAAGCCAAATTTGGGCCCATTTAAACATGATCAAACTGTAATTTACTTGACTTAAAACCTCCCTTATAAGCCGATCCCCCTCCCATTGGCTTATCAGAGAGGTTCTACGGTATGTCACTGCGAGGTCTATAGACTTGCAAAGAGTTATTTATCACAGGGCTTCATTTAGGCCACTTTAAATCAATTATCAGCTTTGCGGACACTTTCTAGAATAAAAGGGTGCGGGAGGGAGCTTTTTATTTTATTTTGTTTCACTTTTTTCTGGGGGGGCAGGAGGGCATTTTTATTTTTTTCTAGAAACTTGATGGTCTGCAATTGGAGATAAGGTCTAAAATGCCTTTTAAATTACGTTTCTATCCCTATTATCGGCTGAGATATTGGTCATTTTGCATCTTGTATTCTGAATTATTTTTTAGATGCGGCCATTTTAGGCCTATTTTTCTCAAAATATGAAAAAAAGTACCCATGCGGCCCTTTTAAGAGGATGCGGGCGGTGTCCGCAAAGCTGATAATCAATTTTAAGTGGCCTTACATGAAATAATATCAATACAGTAAAAAGTGAGCGAGAATTTAAACTATACATTTTGCCATGTTGTTGCAGCTTTTCCCCGAACGTGCCGTCCATCCTGAGGAATAATCGCTACCGCCGAGATGCCCGCTCCCTGGAGGAGGAGGAAGAGATGTGGTTTGAGGGGGAGGACGAGCTGGAAGACGGGGAGGCCATCGTGCCCATGAACGACATGATCAAACAACCCATCAACGACATGATTAAATCCAAGTTCGACCCCGACTATGAACAGATCAACAAGATTCTGGAGAAACGAGGTAAGGGGCACTTTGATACCGGGAAGTTTTTGTGTTGACTATGTTAAGTTTCAGAGATGCCACTTTTCCTACTTTTGCAGGAATTTCTATTTTTTGACTGGGATTTCTGTATTAAATTATGTTCATTTCGTACAGAGCAAATTGACGTAAATTGATTCCCTACTTTTTGTCGGAAGATTGAGTGGCATCTCTAGTTATTCCTTTAAGGGCCCATTGTTTATATAAGTCATTTGTTATCTTTGATGCATCGTGACGACCCTTTGGGAATGCATCAACCCCAGAGGGCCAGCATGATGCTTGAATGCAGCACTCTAGCCAGCATTACGCTGGGTCATTACATCATACATACAAGAGTCCATAGCTGACGCAGAAAGAAAGAGAATGAGATGATGCTAGACATGGGCGCTAACCACTAGCGATGTAAGTGCTCGGATGTACAAGTTCGCAAATTCACAAAGACACAAACTAACCGACAATTTGTATGAATGACTGTTTCAGGGGCGGCCAAGGAGAACGAAGGGAAAGAGGCAGCTATGAAAGATTCCCCCACAAAGTTGAACAATCGGACTGCCATGACCATAAGTTTCAATATAAGTTCAAACAAAAGTCCCCCTAGTAGTAACCCCCCGACGCCGGCGTGTAGTCCGGTGAGCAGTCCGGCCCCCACCACATCGAGCAGCACGAGCACCACCCCCGGCAGCACCACCACCGCCGTCAGCACCGCCAAGACGCCCTGCACCTCCCCCACCACCACAGACAACGTCAAGACTACTGCCGCCTCCGCCCCCGACCCCGCCTCCTCAGAGTCTCCGCCCCCATCCAACCCCACCAAGAGGGTGAGTACACGGTTTGGTGCTTCTTTTCTCCTTTTAATTCTAATAACAGGGTTTGTTTGGTAAGCTTATTGTGTCATCGGTGTAGCAAGCCAAGATAGTATACATTTCCACTTCTGAAGGTCAATCTCCACTTCTGAAGGTCAATCTTAACCACTGTATTAAACATGAATTTGTTGCTTGTAGAAAACCTATTCATAGCACGAAGTTCAAACCTTGCCCCAAGTAAAAGTGCTAAGAATGTATTTCTACACCATTTAGATGTGAGAAAAAGTTGCATAGTTAAATTTCCGCGAAAATAAATACCCTGGGAAATAAAGTATGACCATAGTAGTAGCATTCAACGAGTAATGAGCAGTCAAACTATATTGTGGTGCGCATGCTCCACCAGTGTACCCTTTCTAAGAGAATGAATTGAATCTCACTTGTAGAAACCTCGGTTTAACCTGACCTGTTTGTTTCAGTTGGTGGACTACCCTGACGAGGACTCCGACGAGGAGGAGGAGGAAGAGGAGCCGTCCGCGGCGGCTGCAGCGGGAGCGGCCGGAGCGGCGGCTGCTGCCGAGGTGCCGGAAGAAGAGGACAGTGAGAGCGGCGTGACCCCCAGTAAACGAGCGCGCCTCTCCACATAATGAACATGGACCCTGTGGGAGTAATGTCAGTGAGCAGGCTGCAGCAGCACAGTGATTAGTGACTAGTGGGGCGTGCCGCGAGCAGAACCCGGCCACCACAACCCCAAGGCTGCCCGCCGCCCCGCCCGCCCGCAGGCTCTACACACCCCCCATGTCGGGCTGGTATCTACTGCCGGGTCTCCCCACCACCGCTGTGTCTAGGTACCCACGGGGTGGATGCATCCACACCAGCAGCTGGTGTAGGCTCGCCCCCCCTACAGGAGTAAGTGTGAAGGCAGCCAGCATGGAGGCCTCCAGCAGGGAACACCTCCACCCCTCACTGGCTGCCCGGGTGTCTAGGCAGCATGGTGTCTGTGTGTCCTCTCCCACACATGGGGGGACTAGTGCTGAGTGCGTCTGACCATGTGTGTGTGCATGTGTGTGTGTGTGGCTGCTGCCCCTGTAGCGGGCAGTATGGCGGCCGACAGGATGTCATATTAGTCAAACTGAATACATGAGCTGCACTAGGACTACTACAAGTGGACGAGGACTACTACAATTATAATGATGAAGATATCCACAGCCTAGATAATGTGTCTGCAGGATGATGCCGTTGTGCGATTCAATGGCCATATCATGTACAAAGCCAGTAGCAACGTATCGTGTGTTCTTTTTAGGTCAATAATGGAAGAAAAAATAAAAGTGTATGGATTCTGAAAAAGTGTCGTCCTAGGAGGACGGGTGTACGAAAGACAACAGAAATACATGCGTGGCAAAGATGGCCGCCGCAGGGACTGGTTCTGAGTGGAGTTGGTGAAGTGGCGTTGTCGGTGGGAGGAGGCGGGCAGGCGGTAGGGCTGGGCAGAAATATTAAACAGGGCAGAAGGTGACCAGGGCCGGCAGTAGAGGAGGAGGAGGATCTTTTTACCAATATCATTATGAAGAAATGTGAAAAAGAATCAACTGAGCAAGTGTGAAGTGATGTATTTCCGACCCTGAAGTGCGTAGAATTGTGCAGGCAGTAAATTGAAGTGGTTTATCAGCAACTTGTTTAAATCAGGGATTTTAACTTTGGATGTGAATGCATGACCATTGGGGTTCGCTGTAAGTCATCTAGTTTTTAAGTAAGGAGGTGAGCCTGCTGTTGGGGATGTGAGGGCATGGTGCGTCAGCAGAGAGTGATCATGTGATGAGTGCGGTGGTTGCCATGTGTGGACACACGGAGAGCGGAACCTCCGATACAGCAGCAGCAGCTTGTACCCCGTCATATGACGTGTCACATGACGTGTCACATGACCAAACGCTTCCCGTCATTGTCAGTGTGAGGCCGCTTGTACAGAGAGGGATCAGGCATTGTACTAGAGTGTTGTCTCTCATCATGTTACATTTTATGTGCCTTTATTTTGTTTGTTTATTTGTGTGGACAGAGCAGAGATTGAAGCAGTCAAAGGTGTAAAAAGTGTAGATGAAGAAATACAAAAAAAACTGCATGTGACTCCTGAAAATCAGTTTATGAGATGTTAATGATATGATTAATAATACCAAGCACCCGCTGGTTGCTGACGTGTGATTGGACCCAGACTGGGGCGGGTCGAGTCGGGTCGGACGTCCACGTGTGTGCCCCGTGGCAGTCTACAGACACGAGCACCACCACCCCCTGAGCTGCCTGCAGCACCTCTGCCACCCGGCACCCTCCGTCTAATGATCTCATAGTGAACCCAGCAGCAGCAGCAGCAGCAGCCGCCTCTTTTACACAAACCCGGCTCTCACTCACAACAACCACCACAATATCAACAACAAGGGCAGTCAGTCGTATCAATTCTGCCTGCACTGCCCCGAAATTAGCGACAATCCACAGGTGACAATATACTGTAAGGGGGGAGGGGGGGTGACCAGGGTGGGTGTCGGCGACAGAATCCGTGCTTAACATGTCTCGTGTCAATGTATCAGACGGGGTCTAGACCTCATTGTGTGTGTTTTACTTTGTAACAAATGTCGCTGCCGACCAACTCTCGAGTCACGTGACTTCTCTTCACATCTATCTCTGTTATACATATACGTCTATGAATCTGGAATGCATACTGTCCGCCCGCGTTGGCGTGGTGGTGACTACTTCTTTTAAAACAAGACAAAAATGATGATGATGATAAAAGATATGCAAGTTAAAGGCTATTTTTATACAGCGGTTGTGGCACCAACTTGTGACACTGCGCGGGGCACGATGACGAGGATGATGATGATAATGATGATGACCACGATGCACAGTGGAGAAGTATATTTTCTGTTGGAGGGCGGCCTGTACTGTCAGCAGAACCATGGTAATGATGATGATGATGATGCTATATTCACTAAAGGAGGATACCGGGTACACATGTCAGTTGATGTGAATAGTTTTAGTGTTGTTTAGTAGGAGTAGCCGACCCGGGGGCCGCCTGGCACGGGGCCGGGGAGCAGCATCTGGACCAGCCACCCCTGGTGGTGGTGAGCAGGAGGGCACTGCCGACTCTTTGTTTGACGACCGGGACGTCTTATTATAACAATGACTTGTACCTTGCCCACAGTGTTTAATGAATATAGCTACGCCTGTAAATGACAAATGTGCAAGAGAAGTGTTTGTAGCCCCAAAGGCATTCGCATCTTGTAATATTATAACCAACTAAGTTGATGAAATGAATAAATATGATGCTTTGACATAAGCTTCCTTGGTTCTCTCATTCTTTACTTCTAGTTCTGATATGGGAATCAAAAAGTATACAACAAAGGCATCTGCATGGTCAGGATGGGTGAAAAACAATAGAGAAAACTCCAGTTTGAGATGGTGAAAACTCCAGTTTGCTGTAGAAACTAAGAAGGATTGCAGCATTTCCCTTGGAAGTGAAGCTGGTG
The DNA here is from genome assembly GCA_947462335.1 of Harmothoe impar. NCBI lineage: Eukaryota > Metazoa > Annelida > Polychaeta > Phyllodocida > Polynoidae > Harmothoe > Harmothoe impar. Next base: position 10,525,539 of record OX381704.1, on the reverse strand, counting down.
GCGCCATCTGGAGAGTCATATGGTATTCAGTTCAGGGGAGAAGTTTAACTGGCCCTGATTGGCCAGTAATGTTTATTGAATTAATTGGCAAAAAACTAAATACATCACAGGTGGTCCTCATGTATTCATGAGTTGATGGGTAATAAACACTAGGCATTGTATAGCAGTTTGGGAATTTTAGGAAACTTGCCAAAGGAGATGAGGTCCCACAGTCAGAATTCACTACTGAAGCCAGTCCAAGATATAGGTTGCAGGTATATAAGCAGCTTTCTTAATAATGGTCCGATCTGAGAAATTCTGCCGCTCACGCAAAGCCTGAATGACCCTGCATGCTCTGGAGACACTCAATTTTAGCCTGGTAGCTCAGTAAATGCACGGGAGGCGTGCGTAATTGGACGGTGGGATTTTTACAGTTTTATTCATTCCTCATTTTAGACTCACGGCGGCTACGGACTCTCGCCATACATTTACCAAGAGGCTAGGGTCGAATACAGAAGCATAGTGTGTCCCAGTGAATCTCTGGCTTCGCGTGGGTGGTCAAATTTCTCCGATCGGACCATTATTAAGCGAGTTACTCTGCGATCCTATGTGGCAAATGCGAAAAGTTTTTTCAATGCATATCGCTATTTGATGCACGCACCATCCCTGTAGGCCAATGCAGCAAGAAAGGGTGACTTTTATTTAAAAAAACTGTTGATAATGTGTTTGATCATTTCTGCAGCATGACCAAAAAATACTTGAAATCTTCCATTCCAATAGAATTATTTAAAAGGATAATTGTCCTGTGAATTTCCTGATATGAGATGTTTAATAACAAACATAGCCAGTATAGACAATATCATGACTGCTTGAAGACCACATCCGGAGGTTTTCATATGGCTATTTGGGTATCATAAACTGGTATCTGGGTATATTGACTAATTCCTATACAAAATATAACTTCTTGGTGGATCTATTTATATGTCTATTATTTGGTTAAGTTCAGAGAAATTGGGACCACTCTCTTGCCCGAAATATCAGTGATTGTGCTGTCCCGAGTGAGAAGCACATGAACTACAGTACCCAATACCCAATGTGACATCACATTGGGTGACAACCAACCCAATGGGGGGACACTCCCCATATTTTTTAAAGTAAATGCATGTATGCATAAACATCACCTGAAAGTTGGTATCCTTAATACAAGAGGTAGCTCAACAAACTAGGACCCTTTTGACATTAAATCCTTATGGGCCCTTGCCTATATAGGGCCCCAGAATGGAACATTTCTCTTGTAATCATGTACACTGATAGTAACCAAATATGAGAGAGTGCCCCCTTAACCCAGTATGCCTCTGCAGTAGTTACCTCCACCTGGGCAGGGGAGGGGGTGTAGGCTAGACCATGACACAAAACAGAAGTGCAGAGGTATGGTCTAGCCATACCGCCTCCCACCACCACTCAGCCGTGACCCTGCATAAAGTACATCATTGGATAGTTGGCAGTATTATTAAGGGGGTCTTGGTATGGTTCAACAACACTTGATAAAATATAGAGATAAAATCACAGAAATAATTTATAGGCATACAATTAATGGTAAGATATGTTTAATTAACCCCTTATTGGTTATAGGTGTAAAGTTTAGACAGCGATTTTTTTGTGTTTGTGCTATATAGCGTAAGCCAACTGATGCAATATATATACTATTATTATTCAGTTCTTGAATGGGTAGTTCTAGCAACGGACACCACTGGCTCTGGTGAATGTGTGACACAAAGGGTACTTCAGACAGGCTAAAGCATTACCTACTGGTACCCCAATGTCGTATCCACAGTACCCCCCCCCCCCCCCCCACATACACCTCCCACATGCACTTCTGTCCTTAGCAACGGCCTCATAGATGACCATGCACTGGAATGCCCCCTTGTGAATAGTGAGGAAAGCACACATTGACCAATTCAATATTTGGAGGGATTCACTACTTTTACTGAAAATACCCCTATATACACATATATATGCAATATGCATTAAAGGATTATTTAAAACAGTATGATTGCAGTGGCATATTCTGGTGTTCTCATATTATTCAAAACCTCCGGATGTGGTCTTCAAACCAATGTAAATGCAACTTTATCATTAAAAAGCCCCCCTTTCTTGCTGCATTGGTCTATAGTGGTTTTACTATGGGCACTGGGTGGCACAACTGGCGATGGCAAAAATTATATCCAACAGTTCTCATGGTTTAGGCACGTCTTTTTATGGGACATGCTTATGGCTGTGTCTCACGAACTTGGGCCAATGTTGTCGTCTCTGACCGGGTGCCAGCTCTGACTGGGTGCCAGCTCTGACCGGGTGCCAGCGCTGACCGGCCTGAATAAAATTGGCTTATTTAGAGCAGATGTAGATAGAATTTGGCTGAAAAGGTTAATAGATGTTATAACTCTTTAAATTAGTAATTAGTTGCCCATTTTTATCATCATCTGCTCTAAATAGCCCCTTTTTATTCAGGCCGGTCAGAGCTGGCACCCAGTCAGAGATGAAAACATTGGCCCAAATTCGTGAGACACAGCCTTATATTGACCACTAAAGAAGAGCCTAGTCTATTATTATGATCCCTCTCATGAAAACCCTCACTTTCAAGTTCTTATGGTTTACCCATTAGCACTGTTTTTTCGAGTCTGTAGCGTGATGATTCAATTTTGACTGTGTTTCCGCATTGAACCGTCACACTACTGAAAATCTAGATGATCCTTCTTGATAAAGTGTGCAAACCTTGTCACCCACTGCTGGATCTGCCCGCCGCTGTGTGTACGTCAGCGCGTCTCCACATAATGAACATGGACCCTGTGGGAGTAATGTCAGTGAGCAGGCTGCAGCAGCACAGTGATTAGTGACTAGTGGGGCACGCCGCGAGCAGAACCCGGCCACCACGACCCCAAGGCTGCCCGCTGCCCCACCCGCCCGCAGGCTTTACACACCCCCCATGTCGGGCTGGTATCTACTGCCGGGTCTCCCCACCACCGCTGTGTCTAGGTACCCACGGGGTGGATGCATCCACACCAGCAGCTGGTGTAGGCTCGCCCACCTACAGGAGTAAGTGTGAAGGCAGCCAGCATGGAGGCCTCCAGCAGGGAACACCTCCACCCCTCACTGGCTGCCCGGGTGTCTAGGCAGCATGGTGTCTGTGTGTCCTCTCCCACACATGGGGGGACTAGTGCTGAGTGCGTCTGACCATGTGTGTGTGCATGTGTGTGTGTGTGGCTGCTGCCCCTGTAGCGGGCAGTACGGCGGCCAACAGGATGTCATATTAGTCAAACTGAATACATGAGCTGCACTAGGACTACTACAAGTGGACGAGGACTACTACAATTATAATGATGATGATATCCACAGCCTAGATAATGTGTCTGCAGGATGATGCCGTTGTGCGATTCAATGGCCATATCATGTACAAAGCCAGTAGCAACGTATCGTGTGTTCTTTTTAGGTCAATAATGGAAGAAAAAATAAAAGTGTATGGATTCTGAAAAAGTGTCGTCCTAGGAGGACGGGTGTACAAAAGACAACAGAAATACATGCGTGGCAAAGATGGCCGCCGCAGGAACTGGTTCTGAGTGGAGTTGGTGAAGTGGCCTTGTCGGTGGGAGGAGGCGGGCAGGCGGTAGGGCTGGGCAGGAATACTAAACAGGGCAGAAGGTGACCAGGGCTAGCAGGAGAGGAGGAGGAGGATCTTTTTACCAATATCATCATGAAGAAATGTGAAAAAGAATCAACTGAGCAAGTGTGAAGTAATGTATTTCCGACCCTGAAGTGCGTAGAATTGTGCAGGCAGTAAATTAAAGTGGTTTATCAGCAACTTGTTTAAATCAGGGATTTTAACTTTGGATGTGAATGCATGACCATTGGGGTTCACTGTAAGTCATCTAGTTTTTAAGTAAGGAGGTGAGCCTGCTGTTGGGGATGTGAGGGCATGGTGCGTCAGCAGAGAGTGATCATGTGATGAGTGCGGTGGTGGCCATGTGTGGACACACGGAGAGCGGAACCTCCGATACAGCAGCAGCAGCAGCTTGTACCCCGTCACATGACGTGTCACATGACGTGTCACATGACCAAACGCTTCCCGTCATTGTCAGTGTGAGGCCGCTTGTACAGAGAGGGATCAGGCATTGTACTAGAGTGTTGTCTCTCATCATGTTACATTTTATGTGCCTTTATTTTGTTTGTTTATTTGTGTGGACAGAGCAGAGATTGAAGCAGTCAAAGGTGTAAAAAGTGTAGATGAAGAAATACAAAAAAAACTGCATGTGACTCCTGAAAATCAGTTTATGAGATGTTAATGATATGATTAATAATACCAAGCACCCGCTGGTTGCTGACGTGTGATTGGACCCAGACTGGGGCGGGTCGAGTCGGGTCGGACGTCCACGTGTGTGCCCCGTGGCAGTCTACAGACACGAGCACCACCACCCCCTGAGCTGCCTGCAGCACCTCCGCCACCCGGCACCCTCCGTCTAATGATCTCATAGTGAACCCAGCAGCAGCAGCAGCAGCCGACTCTTTTACACAAACCCGGCTCTCACTCACAACAACCACCACAATATCAACAACAAGGGCAGTCAGTCGTATCAATTCTGCCTGCACTGCCCCGAAATTAGCGACAATCCACAGGTGACAATATACTGTAAGGGGGGAGGGGGGGTGACCAGGGTGGGTGTCGGCGACAGAATCCGTGCTTAACATGTCTCGTGTCAATGTATCAGACGGGGTCTAGACCTCATTGTGTGTGTTTTACTTTGTAACAAATGTCGCTGCCGACCAACTCTCGAGTCACGTGACTTCTCTTCACATCTATCTCTGTTATACATATACGTCTATGAATCTGGAATGCATACTGTCCGCCCGCGTTGGCGTGGTGGTGACTACTTCTTTTAAAACAAGACAAAAATGATGATGATGATAAAAGATATGCAAGTTAAAGGCTATTTTTATACAGCGGTTGTGGCACCAACTTGTGACACTGCGCGGGGCACGATGACGAGGATGATGATGATAATGATGATGACCACGATGCACAGTGGAGAAGTATATTTTCTGTTGGAGGGCGGCCTGTACTGTCAGCAGAACCATGGTAATGATGATGATGATGATGCTATATTCACTAAAGGAGGATACCGGGTACACATGTCAGTTGATGTGAATAGTTTTAGTGTTGTTTAGTAGGAGTAGCCGACCCGGGGGCCGCCTGGCACGGGGCCGGGGAGCAGCATCTGGACCAGCCACCCCTGGTGGTGGTGAGCAGGAGGGCACTGCCGACTCTTTGTTTGACGACCGGGACGTCTTATTATAACAATGACTTGTACCTTGCCCACAGTGTTTAATGAATATAGCTACGCCTGTAAATGACAAATGTGCAAGAGAAGTGTTTGTAGCCCCAAAGGCATTCGCATCTTGTAATATTATAACCAACTAAGTTGATGAAATGAATAAATATGATGCTTTGACATAAGCTTCCTTGGTTCTCTCATTCTTTACTTCTAGTTCTGATATGGGAATCAAAAAGTATACAACAAAGGCATCTGCATGGTCAGGATGGGTGAAAAACAATAGAGAAAACTCCAGTTTGAGATGGTGAAAACTCCAGTTTGCTGTAGAAACTAAGAAGGATTGCAGCATTTCCCTTGGAAGTGAAGCTGGTGGCGCCATCTGGAGAGTCATATGGTATTCAGTTCAGGGGAGAAGTTTAACTGGCCCTGATTGGCCAGTAATGTTTATTGAATTAATTGGCAAAAAACTAAATACATCACAGGTGGTCCTCATGTATTCATGAGTTGATGGGTAATAAACACTAGGCATTGTATAGCAGTTTGGGAATTTTAGGAAACTTGCCAAAGGAGATGAGGTCCCACAGTCAGAATTCACTACTGAAGCCAGTCCAAGATATAGGTTGCAGGTATATAAGCAGCTTTCTTAATAATGGTCCGATCTGAGAAATTCTGCCGCTCACGCAAAGCCTGAATGACCCTGCATGCTCTGGAGACACTCAATTTTAGCCTGGTAGCTCAGTAAATGCACGGGAGGCGTGCGTAATTGGACGGTGGGATTTTTACAGTTTTATTCATTCCTCATTTTAGACTCACGGCGGCTACGGACTCTCGCCATACATTTACCAAGAGGCTAGGGTCGAATACAGAAGCATAGTGTGTCCCAGTGAATCTCTGGCTTCGCGTGGGTGGTCAAATTTCTCCGATCGGACCATTATTAAGCGAGTTACTCTGCGATCCTATGTGGCAAATGCGAAAAGTTTTTTCAATGCATATCGCTATTTGATGCACGCACCATCCCTGTAGGCCAATGCAGCAAGAAAGGGTGACTTTTATTTAAAAAAACTGTTGATAATGTGTTTGATCATTTCTGCAGCATGACCAAAAAATACTTGAAATCTTCCATTCCAATAGAATTATTTAAAAGGATAATTGTCCTGTGAATTTCCTGATATGAGATGTTTAATAACAAACATAGCCAGTATAGACAATATCATGACTGCTTGAAGACCACATCCGGAGGTTTTCATATGGCTATTTGGGTATCATAAACTGGTATCTGGGTATATTGACTAATTCCTATACAAAATATAACTTCTTGGTGGATCTATTTATATGTCTATTATTTGGTTAAGTTCAGAGAAATTGGGACCACTCTCTTGCCCGAAATATCAGTGATTGTGCTGTCCCGAGTGAGAAGCACATGAACTACAGTACCCAATACCCAATGTGACATCACATTGGGTGACAACCAACCCAATGGGGGGACACTCCCCATATTTTTTAAAGTAAATGCATGTATGCATAAACATCACCTGAAAGTTGGTATCCTTAATACAAGAGGTAGCTCAACAAACTAGGACCCTTTTGACATTAAATCCTTATGGGCCCTTGCCTATATAGGGCCCCAGAATGGAACATTTCTCTTGTAATCATGTACACTGATAGTAACCAAATATGAGAGAGTGCCCCCTTAACCCAGTATGCCTCTGCAGTAGTTACCTCCACCTGGGCAGGGGAGGGGGTGTAGGCTAGACCATGACACAAAACAGAAGTGCAGAGGTATGGTCTAGCCATACCGCCTCCCACCACCACTCAGCCGTGACCCTGCATAAAGTACATCATTGGATAGTTGGCAGTATTATTAAGGGGGTCTTGGTATGGTTCAACAACACTTGATAAAATATAGAGATAAAATCACAGAAATAATTTATAGGCATACAATTAATGGTAAGATATGTTTAATTAACCCCTTATTGGTTATAGGTGTAAAGTTTAGACAGCGATTTTTTTGTGTTTGTGCTATATAGCGTAAGCCAACTGATGCAATATATATACTATTATTATTCAGTTCTTGAATGGGTAGTTCTAGCAACGGACACCACTGGCTCTGGTGAATGTGTGACACAAAGGGTACTTCAGACAGGCTAAAGCATTACCTACTGGTACCCCAATGTCGTATCCACAGTACCCCCCCCCCCCCCCCCACATACACCTCCCACATGCACTTCTGTCCTTAGCAACGGCCTCATAGATGACCATGCACTGGAATGCCCCCTTGTGAATAGTGAGGAAAGCACACATTGACCAATTCAATATTTGGAGGGATTCACTACTTTTACTGAAAATACCCCTATATACACATATATATGCAATATGCATTAAAGGATTATTTAAAACAGTATGATTGCAGTGGCATATTCTGGTGTTCTCATATTATTCAAAACCTCCGGATGTGGTCTTCAAACCAATGTAAATGCAACTTTATCATTAAAAAGCCCCCCTTTCTTGCTGCATTGGTCTATAGTGGTTTTACTATGGGCACTGGGTGGCACAACTGGCGATGGCAAAAATTATATCCAACAGTTCTCATGGTTTAGGCACGTCTTTTTATGGGACATGCTTATGGCTGTGTCTCACGAACTTGGGCCAATGTTGTCGTCTCTGACCGGGTGCCAGCTCTGACTGGGTGCCAGCTCTGACCGGGTGCCAGCGCTGACCGGCCTGAATAAAATTGGCTTATTTAGAGCAGATGTAGATAGAATTTGGCTGAAAAGGTTAATAGATGTTATAACTCTTTAAATTAGTAATTAGTTGCCCATTTTTATCATCATCTGCTCTAAATAGCCCCTTTTTATTCAGGCCGGTCAGAGCTGGCACCCAGTCAGAGATGAAAACATTGGCCCAAATTCGTGAGACACAGCCTTATATTGACCACTAAAGAAGAGCCTAGTCTATTATTATGATCCCTCTCATGAAAACCCTCACTTTCAAGTTCTTATGGTTTACCCATTAGCACTGTTTTTTCGAGTCTGTAGCGTGATGATTCAATTTTGACTGTGTTTCCGCATTGAACCGTCACACTACTGAAAATCTAGATGATCCTTCTTGATAAAGTGTGCAAACCTTGTCACCCACTGCTGGATCTGCCCGCCGCTGTGTGTACGTCAGCGCGTCTCCACATAATGAACATGGACCCTGTGGGAGTAATGTCAGTGAGCAGGCTGCAGCAGCACAGTGATTAGTGACTAGTGGGGCACGCCGCGAGCAGAACCCGGCCACCACGACCCCAAGGCTGCCCGCTGCCCCACCCGCCCGCAGGCTTTACACACCCCCCATGTCGGGCTGGTATCTACTGCCGGGTCTCCCCACCACCGCTGTGTCTAGGTACCCACGGGGTGGATGCATCCACACCAGCAGCTGGTGTAGGCTCGCCCACCTACAGGAGTAAGTGTGAAGGCAGCCAGCATGGAGGCCTCCAGCAGGGAACACCTCCACCCCTCACTGGCTGCCCGGGTGTCTAGGCAGCATGGTGTCTGTGTGTCCTCTCCCACACATGGGGGGACTAGTGCTGAGTGCGTCTGACCATGTGTGTGTGCATGTGTGTGTGTGTGGCTGCTGCCCCTGTAGCGGGCAGTACGGCGGCCAACAGGATGTCATATTAGTCAAACTGAATACATGAGCTGCACTAGGACTACTACAAGTGGACGAGGACTACTACAATTATAATGATGATGATATCCACAGCCTAGATAATGTGTCTGCAGGATGATGCCGTTGTGCGATTCAATGGCCATATCATGTACAAAGCCAGTAGCAACGTATCGTGTGTTCTTTTTAGGTCAATAATGGAAGAAAAAATAAAAGTGTATGGATTCTGAAAAAGTGTCGTCCTAGGAGGACGGGTGTACAAAAGACAACAGAAATACATGCGTGGCAAAGATGGCCGCCGCAGGAACTGGTTCTGAGTGGAGTTGGTGAAGTGGCCTTGTCGGTGGGAGGAGGCGGGCAGGCGGTAGGGCTGGGCAGGAATACTAAACAGGGCAGAAGGTGACCAGGGCTAGCAGGAGAGGAGGAGGAGGATCTTTTTACCAATATCATCATGAAGAAATGTGAAAAAGAATCAACTGAGCAAGTGTGAAGTAATGTATTTCCGACCCTGAAGTGCGTAGAATTGTGCAGGCAGTAAATTAAAGTGGTTTATCAGCAACTTGTTTAAATCAGGGATTTTAACTTTGGATGTGAATGCATGACCATTGGGGTTCACTGTAAGTCATCTAGTTTTTAAGTAAGGAGGTGAGCCTGCTGTTGGGGATGTGAGGGCATGGTGCGTCAGCAGAGAGTGATCATGTGATGAGTGCGGTGGTGGCCATGTGTGGACACACGGAGAGCGGAACCTCCGATACAGCAGCAGCAGCAGCTTGTACCCCGTCACATGACGTGTCACATGACGTGTCACATGACCAAACGCTTCCCGTCATTGTCAGTGTGAGGCCGCTTGTACAGAGAGGGATCAGGCATTGTACTAGAGTGTTGTCTCTCATCATGTTACATTTTATGTGCCTTTATTTTGTTTGTTTATTTGTGTGGACAGAGCAGAGATTGAAGCAGTCAAAGGTGTAAAAAGTGTAGATGAAGAAATACAAAAAAAACTGCATGTGACTCCTGAAAATCAGTTTATGAGATGTTAATGATATGATTAATAATACCAAGCACCCGCTGGTTGCTGACGTGTGATTGGACCCAGACTGGGGCGGGTCGAGTCGGGTCGGACGTCCACGTGTGTGCCCCGTGGCAGTCTACAGACACGAGCACCACCACCCCCTGAGCTGCCTGCAGCACCTCCGCCACCCGGCACCCTCCGTCTAATGATCTCATAGTGAACCCAGCAGCAGCAGCAGCAGCCGACTCTTTTACACAAACCCGGCTCTCACTCACAACAACCACCACAATATCAACAACAAGGGCAGTCAGTCGTATCAATTCTGCCTGCACTGCCCCGAAATTAGCGACAATCCACAGGTGACAATATACTGTAAGGGGGGAGGGGGGGTGACCAGGGTGGGTGTCGGCGACAGAATCCGTGCTTAACATGTCTCGTGTCAATGTATCAGACGGGGTCTAGACCTCATTGTGTGTGTTTTACTTTGTAACAAATGTCGCTGCCGACCAACTCTCGAGTCACGTGACTTCTCTTCACATCTATCTCTGTTATACATATACGTCTATGAATCTGGAATGCATACTGTCCGCCCGCGTTGGCGTGGTGGTGACTACTTCTTTTAAAACAAGACAAAAATGATGATGATGATAAAAGATATGCAAGTTAAAGGCTATTTTTATACAGCGGTTGTGGCACCAACTTGTGACACTGCGCGGGGCACGATGACGAGGATGATGATGATAATGATGATGACCACGATGCACAGTGGAGAAGTATATTTTCTGTTGGAGGGCGGCCTGTACTGTCAGCAGAACCATGGTAATGATGATGATGATGATGCTATATTCACTAAAGGAGGATACCGGGTACACATGTCAGTTGATGTGAATAGTTTTAGTGTTGTTTAGTAGGAGTAGCCGACCCGGGGGCCGCCTGGCACGGGGCCGGGGAGCAGCATCTGGACCAGCCACCCCTGGTGGTGGTGAGCAGGAGGGCACTGCCGACTCTTTGTTTGACGACCGGGACGTCTTATTATAACAATGACTTGTACCTTGCCCACAGTGTTTAATGAATATAGCTACGCCTGTAAATGACAAATGTGCAAGAGAAGTGTTTGTAGCCCCAAAGGCATTCGCATCTTGTAATATTATAACCAACTAAGTTGATGAAATGAATAAATATGATGCTTTGACATAAGCTTCCTTGGTTCTCTCATTCTTTACTTCTAGTTCTGATATGGGAATCAAAAAGTATACAACAAAGGCATCTGCATGGTCAGGATGGGTGAAAAACAATAGAGAAAACTCCAGTTTGAGATGGTGAAAACTCCAGTTTGCTGTAGAAACTAAGAAGGATTGCAGCATTTCCCTTGGAAGTGAAGCTGGTGGCGCCATCTGGAGAGTCATATGGTATTCAGTTCAGGGGAGAAGTTTAACTGGCCCTGATTGGCCAGTAATGTTTATTGAATTAATTGGCAAAAAACTAAATACATCACAGGTGGTCCTCATGTATTCATGAGTTGATGGGTAATAAACACTAGGCATTGTATAGCAGTTTGGGAATTTTAGGAAACTTGCCAAAGGAGATGAGGTCCCACAGTCAGAATTCACTACTGAAGCCAGTCCAAGAAATAGGTTGCAGGTATATAAGCAGCTTTCTTAATAATGGTCCGATCTGAGAAATTCTGCCGCTCACGCAAAGCCTGAATGACCCTGCATGCTCTGGAGACACTCAATTTTAGCCTGGTAGCTCAGTAAATGCACGGGAGGCGTGCGTAATTGGACGGTGGGATTTTTACAGTTTTATTCATTCCTCATTTTAGACTCACGGCGGCTACGGACTCTCGCCATACATTTACCAAGAGGCTAGGGTCGAATACAGAAGCATAGTGTGTCCCAGTGAATCTCTGGCTTCGCGTGGGTGGTCAAATTTCTCCGATCGGACCATTATTAAGCGAGTTACTCTGCGATCCTATGTGGCAAATGCGAAAAGTTTTTTCAATGCATATCGCTATTTGATGCACGCACCATCCCTGTAGGCCAATGCAGCAAGAAAGGGTGACTTTTATTTAAAAAAACTGTTGATAATGTGTTTGATCATTTCTGCAGCATGACCAAAAAATACTTGAAATCTTCCATTCCAATAGAATTATTTAAAAGGATAATTGTCCTGTGAATTTCCTGATATGAGATGTTTAATAACAAACATAGCCAGTATAGACAATATCATGACTGCTTAAACCAATGTAAATGCAACTTTATCATTAAAAAGCCCCCCTTTCTTGCTGCATTGGTCTATAGTGGTTTTACTATGGGCACTGGGTGGCACAACTGGCGATGGCAAAAATTATATCCAACAGTTCTCATGGTTTAGGCACGTCTTTTTATGGGACATGCTTATGGCTGTGTCTCACGAACTTGGGCCAATGTTGTCGTCTCTGACCGGGTGCCAGCTCTGACTGGGTGCCAGCTCTGACCGGGTGCCAGCGCTGACCGGCCTGAATAAAATTGGCTTATTTAGAGCAGATGTAGATAGAATTTGGCTGAAAAGGTTAATAGATGTTATAACTCTTTAAATTAGTAATTAGTTGCCCATTTTTATCATCATCTGCTCTAAATAGCCCCTTTTTATTCAGGCCGGTCAGAGCTGGTACCCAGTCAGAGCTGGCACCCAGTCAGAGATGAAAACATTGGCCCAAATTCGTGAGACACAGCCTTATATTGACCACTAAAGAAGAGCCTAGTCTATTATTATGATCCCTCTCATGAAAACCCTCACTTTCAAGTTCTTATGGTTTACCCATTAGCACTGTTTTTTCGAGTCTGTAGCGTGATGATTCAATTTTGACTGTGTTTCCGCATTGAACCGTCACGCTACTGAAAATCTAGATGATCCTTCTTGATAAAGTGTGCAAACCTTGTCACCCACTGCTGGATCTGCCCGCCGCTGTGTGTACGTCAGCGCGTCTCCACATAATGAACATGGACCCTGTGGGAGTAATGTCAGTGAGCAGGCTGCAGCAGCACAGTGATTAGTGACTAGTGGGGCGTGCCGCGAGCAGAACCCGGCCACCACAACCCCAAGGCTGCCCGCCGCCCCGCCCGCCCGCAGGCTCTACACACCCCCCACGTCGGGCTGGTATCTACTGCCGGGTCTCCCCACCACCGCTGTGTCTAGGTACCCACGGGGTGGATGCATCCACACCAGCAGCTGGTGTAGGCTCGCCCACCTACAGGAGTAAGTGTGAAGGCAGCCAGCATGCAGACCTCCAGCAGGGAACACCTCCACCCCTCACTGACTGCCCGGGTGTCTAGGCAGCATGGTGTCTGTGTGTCCTCTCCCACACATGGGGGGAGGGGGGGGGACTAGTGCTGAGTGTGTCTGACCATGTGTGTGTGCATGTGTGTGTGTGTGGCTGCTGCCCCTGTAGCGGGCAGTACGGCGGCCGACAGGATGTCATATTAGTCAAACTGAATACATGAGCTGCACTAGGACTACTACAAGTGGACGAGGACTACTACAATTATAATGATGATGATATCCACAGCCTAGATAATGTGTCTGCAGGATGATGCCGTTGTGCGATTCAATGGCCATATCATGTACAAAGCCAGTAGCAACGTATCGTGTGTTCTTTTTAGGTCAATAATGGAAGAAAAAATAAAGGTGTATGGATTCTGAAAAAGTGTCGTCCTAGGAGGACGGGTGTACAAAAGACAACAGAAATACATGCGTGGCAAAGATGGCCGCCGCAGAGACTGGTTCTGAGTGGAGTTGGTGAAGTGGCGTTGTCGGTGGGAGGAGGCGGGCAGGCGGTAGGGCTGGGCAGAAATATTTAACAGGGCAGAAGGTGACCATGCAGGGCCAGCAGGAGAGGAGGAGGAGGATCTTTTTACCAATATCATTATGAAGAAATGTGAAAAAGAATCAACTGAGCAAGTGTGAAGTGATGTATTTCCGAGCCTGAAGTGCGTAGAATTGTGCAGGCAGTAAATTGAAGTGGTTTATCAGCAACTTGTTTAAATCAGGGATTTTAACTTTGGATGTGAATGCATGACCATTGGGGTTCGCTGTAAGTCATCTAGTTTTTAAGTAAGGAGGTGAGCCTGCTGTTGGGGATGTGAGGGCATGGTGCGTCAGCAGAGAGTGATCATGTGATGAGTGCGGTGGTGGCCATGTGTGGACACACGGAGAGCGGAACCTCCGATACAGCAGCAGCAGCTTGTACCCCGTCACATGACGTGTCACATGACGTGTCACATGACCAAACGCTTCCCGTCGTCAGTGTGAGGCCGCTTGTACAGAGAGGGATCAGGCATTGTACTAGAGTGTTGTCTCTCATCATGTTACATTTTATGTGCCTTTATTTTGTTTGTTTATTTGTGTGGACAGAGCAGAGATTGAAGCAGTCAAAGGTGTAAAAAGTGTAGATGAAGAAATACAAAAAAAACTGCATGTGACTCCTGAAAATCAGTTTATGAGATGTTAATGATATGATTAATAATACCAAGCACCCGCTGGTTGCTGACGTGTGATTGGACCCAGACTGGGGCGGGTCGAGTCGGGTCGGACGTCCACGTGTGTGCCCCGTGGCAGTCTAGAGACACGAGCACCACCACCCCCTGAGCTGCCTGCAGCACCTCCGCCACCCGGCACCCTCCGTCTAATGATCTCATAGTGAACCCAGCAGCAGCAGCAGCAGCCGCCTCTTTTACACAAACCCGGCTCTCACTCACAACAACCACCACAATATCAACAACAAGGGCAGTCAGTCGTATCAATTCTGCCTGCACTGCCCCGAAATTAGCGACAATCCACGGGTGACAATATACTGTAAGGGGGGAGGGGGGGTGACCAGGGTGGGTGTCGGCGACAGAATCCGTGCTTAACATGTCTCGTGTCAATGTATCAGACGGGGTCTAGACCTCATTGTGTGTGTTTTACTTTGTAACAAATGTCGCTGCCGACCAACTCTCGAGTCACGTGACTTCTCTTCACATCTATCTCTGTTATACATATACGTCTATGAATCTGGAATGCATTCTGTCCGCCCGCGTTGGCGTGGTAGTGACTACTTCTTTTAAAACAAGACAAAAATGATGATGATAATAAAAGATATGCAAGTTAAAGGCTATTTTTATACAGCGGTTGTGGCACCAACTTGTGACACTGCGCGGGGCACGATGACGAGGATGATGATGATGATAATGATGATGACCACGATGCACAGTGGAGAAGTATATTTTCTGTTGGAGGGCGGCCTGTACTGTCAGCAGAACCATGGTAATGATGATGATGATGATGATGCTATATTCACTAAAGGAGGATACCGGGTACACATGTCAGTTGATGTGAATAGTTTTAGTGTTGTTTAGTAGGAGTAGCCGACCCGGGGGCCGCCTGGCACGGGGCCGGGGAGCAGCATCTGGACCAGCCACCCCTGGTGGTGGTGAGCAGGAGGGCACTGCCGACTCTTTGTTTGACGACCGGGACGTCTTATTATAACAATGACTTGTACCTTGCCCACAGTGTTTAATGAATATAGCTACGCCTGTAAATGACAAATGTGCAAGAGAAGTGTTTGTAGCCCCAAAGGCATTCGCATCTTGTAATATTATAACCAACTAAGTTGATGAAATGAATAAATATGATGCTTTGACATAAGCTTCCTTGCTTCTCTCATTCTTTACTTCTAGTTCTGATATGGGAATCAAAAAGTATACAACAAAGGCATCTGCATGGTCAGGATGGGTGAAAAACAATAGAGAAAACTCCAGTTTGAGATGGTGAAAACTCCAGTTTGCTGTAGAAACTAAGAAGGATTGCAGCATTTCCCTTGGAAGTGAAGCTGGTGGCGCCATCTGGAGAGTCATATGGTATTCAGTTCAGGGGAGAAGTTTAACTGGCCCTGATTGGCCAGTAATGTTTATTGAATTAATTGGCAAAAAACTAAATACATCACAGGTGGTCTTCATGTATTCATGAGTTGATGGGTAATAAACACTAGGCATTGTATAGCAGTTTGGGAATTTTAGGAAACTTGCCAAAGGAGATGAGGTCCCACAGTCAGAATTCACTACTGAAGCCAGTCCAAGATATAGGTTGCAGGTATATAAGCAGCTTTCTTGATAATGGTCCGATCTGAGAAATTCTGCCGCTCACGCGAAGCCTGAATGACCCTGCATGCTCTGGAGACACTCAATTTTAGCCTGGTAGCTCAGTAAATACACGGGAGGCGTGCGTAATCGGACGGTGGGATTTTTACAGTTTTATTCATTCCTCATTTTAGACTCACGGCGGCTACGGACTCTCGCCATACATTTACCAAGAGGCTAGGGTCAGATACAGTAGCATAGTGTGTCACAGTGAATCTCTGGCTTCGCGTGGGTGGTCAAATTTCTCCGATCGGACCATTATTAAGCGAGTTACTCTGCGATCCTATGTGGCAAATGCGAAAAGTTTTTTCAATGCATATCGCTTTTTGATGCACGCACCATCCCTGTAGGCCAATGCAGCAAGAAAGGGTGACTTTTATTAAAAAAACTGTTGATAATGTGTTTGATCATTTCTGCAGCATGACCAAAAAATACTTGAAATCTTCCATTCCAATAGAATTATTTAAAAGGATAATTGTCCTGTGAATTTCCTGATATGAGATGTTTAATAACAAACATAGCCAGTATAGACAATATCATGACTGCTTAAACCAATGTAAATGCAACTTTATCATTAAAAAGCCCCCCTTTCTTGCTGCATTGGTCTAGAGTGGTTTTACTATGGGCACTGGGTGGCACAACTGGCGATGGCAAAAATTATATCCAACAGTTCTCATGGTTTAGGCACGTCTTTTTATGGGACATGCTTATGGCTGTGTCTCACGAACTTGGGCCAATGTTGTCGTCTCTGACCGGGTGCCAGCTCTGACTGGGTGCCAGCTCTGACCGGGTGCCAGCTCTGACCTGCCTGAATAAAATTGGCTTATTTAGAGCAGATGTAGATAGAATTTGGCTGAAAAGGTTAATAGATGTTATAACTCTTTAAATTAGTAATTAGTTGCCCATTTTTATCATCATCTGCTCTAAATAGCCCCTTTTTATTCAGGCCGGTCAGAGCTGGTACCCAGTCAGAGCTGGCACCCAGTCAGAGATGAAAACATTGGCCCAAGTTCGTGAGACACAGCCTTATATTGACCACTAAAGAAGAGCCTAGTCTATTATTATGATCCCTCTCATGAAAACCCTCACTTTCAAGTTCTTATGGTTTACCCATTAGCACTGTATTTTTAGAGTCTGCAGCGTGATGATTCAATTTTAACTGTGTTTCCACATTGAACCGTCACGCTACTGAAGGTCTAGATGATCCTTCTTGATAAAGCGTACAAATATTTTCACCAACTGCTGGATCTGCCCGTGGCTGTGTGTACATCAGCACATCTCCTCATAATGAACATGGACCCTGTGGGAATAATGTCAGTGAGCAGGCTGCAGCAGCACAGTGATTAGTGACTAGTGGGGCGTGCCGCGAGCAGAACCCGGCCACCACGACCCCAAGGCTGCCCACCACCCCGCCCGCCCACAGGCTGTACACACCCCCCATGTCGGGCTGGTATCTACTGCCGGGTTTCCCCACCACCGCTGTGTCTAGGTACCCACGGGGTGGATGCATCCACACCAGCAGCTGGTGTAGGCTCGCCCACCTACAGGAGTAAGTGTGAAGGCAGCCAGCATGCAGGCCTCCAGCAGGGAGCACCTCCACCCCTCACTGACTGCCCGGGTGTCTAGGCAGCATGGTGTCTGTGTGTCCTCTCCCACACATGGGGGGAGGGGGGGGGACTAGTGCTGAGTGTGTCTGACCATGTGTGTGTGCATGTGTGTGTGTGTGGCTGCTGCCCCTGTAGCGGGCAGTACGGCGGTCGACAGGATGTCATATTAGTCAAACTGAATACATGAGCTGCACTAGGACTACTACAAGTGGACGAGGACTACTACAATTATAATGATGATGATATCCACAGCCTAGATAATGTGTCTGCAGGATGATGCCGTTGTGCGATTCAATGGCCATATCATGTACAAAGCCAGTAGCAACGTATCGTGTGTTCTTTTTAGGTCAATAATGGAAGAAAAAATAAAAGTGTATGGATTCTGAAAAAGTGTCGTCCTAGGAGGACGGGTGTACAAAAGACAACAGAAATACATGCGTGGCAAAGATGGCCGCCGCAGGGACTGGTTCTGAGTGGAGTTGGTGAAGTGGCGTTGTCGGTGGGAGGAGGCGGGCAGGCGGTAGGGCTGGGCAGAAATATTAAACAGGGCAGAAGGTGACTAGGGCCAGCAGGAGAGGAGGAGGATCTTTTTACCAATATCATTATGAAGAAATGTGAAAAAGAATCAACTGAGCAAGTGTGAAGTGATGTATTTCCGACCCTGAAGTGCGTAGAATTGTGCAGGCAGTAAATTGAAGAGGTTTATCAGCAACTTGTTTAAATCAGGGATTTTAACTTTGGATGTGAATGCATGACCATTGGGGTTCACTGTAAGTCATCTAGTTTTTAAGTAAGGAGGTGAGCCTGCTGTTGGGGATGTGAGGGCATGGTGCGTCAGCAGAGAGTGATCATGTGATGAGTGCGGTGGTTGCCATGTGTGGACATACGGAGAGCGGAACCTCCGATACAGCAGCAGCAGCTTGTACCCCGTCACATGACATGTCACATGACCAAACGCTTCCCGTCATTGTCAGTGTGAGGCCGCTTGTACAGAGAGGGATCAGGCATTGTACTAGAGTGTTGTCTCTCATCATGTTACATTTTATGTGCCTTTATTTTGTTTGTTTATTTGTGTGGACAGAGCAGAGATTGAAGCAGTCAAAGGTGTAAAAAGTGTAGATGAAGAAATACAAAAAAAACTGCATGTGACTCCTGAAAATCAGTTTATGAGATGTTAATGATATGATTAATAATACCAAGCACCCGCTGGTTGCTGACGTGTGATTGGACCCAGACTGGGGCGGGTCGAGTCGGGTCGGACGTCCACGAGTGTGCCCCGTGGCAGTCTACAGACACGAGCACCACCACCCCCTTAGCTGCCTGCAGCACCTCCGCCACCCGGCACCCTCCATCTAATGATCTCATAGTGAACCCAGCAGCAGCAGCAGCAGCAGCCTCTTTTACACAAACCCGGCTCTCACTCACAACAACCACCACAATATCAACAACAAGGGCAGTCAGTCGTATCAATTCTGCCTGCACTGCCCCGAAATTAGCGACAATCCACAGGTGACAATATACTGTAAGGGGGGAGGGGGGGTGACCAGGGTGGGTGTCGGCGACAGAATCCGTGCTTAACATGTCTCGTGTCAATGTATCAGACGGGGTCTAGACCTCATTGTGTGTGTTTTACTTTGTAACAAATGTCGCTGCCGACCAACTCTCGAGTCACGTGACTTCTCTTCACATCTATCTCTGTTATACATATACGTCTATGAATCTGGAATGCATTCTGTCCGCCCGCGTTGGCGTGGTAGTGACTACTTCTTTTAAAACAAGACAAAAATGATGATGATGATAAAAGATATGCAAGTTAAAGGCTATTTTTATACAGCGGTTGTGGCACCAACTTGTGACACTGCGCGGGGCACGATGACGAGGATGATGATGATGATAATGATGATGACCACGATGCACAGTGGAGAAGTATATTTTCTGTTGGAGGGCGGCCTGTACTGTCAGCAGAACCATGGTAATGATGATGATGATGATGATGATGCTATATTCACTAAAGGAGGATACCGGGTACACATGTCAGTTGATGTGAATAGTTTTAGTGTTGTTTAGTAGGAGTAGCCGACCCGGGGGCCGCCTGGCACGGGGCCGGGGAGCAGCATCTGGACCAGCCACCCCTGGTGGTGGTGAGCAGGAGGGCACTGCCGACTCTTTGTTTGACGACCGGGACGTCTTATTATAACAATGACTTGTACCTTGCCCACAGTGTTTAATGAATATAGCTACGCCTGTAAATGACAAATGTGCAAGAGAAGTGTTTGTAGCCCCAAAGGCATTCGCATCTTGTAATATTATAACCAACTAAGTTGATGAAATGAATAAATATGATGCTTTGACATAAGCTTCCTTGCTTCTCTCATTCTTTACTTCTTGTTCTGATATGGGAATCAAAAAGTCCAGGGATGTGATTTCACCTACTTTGGTAGGATTTCCTACCAAATAGAACTAAAAAGTCGACCCTCCTGATTTTCCCAGATCCAATGAGATATTTTTTCAGAATGGAGGGGGGGGGGCTGCTACTCAATTGCCAGGCAGAATCCCTATTCAAAAAAGCTAAGTCGCGATTCTTCAGACCAGAAGACTGAAATACACCAAATTGCAGCAATTGCCTCCTTCATTTTCAAAATTTTCTTGGGGGGGGGGGGGAGCATACCCCCAAACCCCTTAGTACTGTTGTGCCATATGATTTGTAAATGGACACTAAACTCCTCCCTCCAGGAATATTAACCTTTTGAGAACAAACCATTGCCGATGCTCACCCGTCATTATATCAACTATAGTTGATGCCCACTCGTGGTATCAACAATAGCCCAAATTATACAGAACAGATACAGGCCTGATCTGCCAAAATACACCATATTGCAAGTTTTCAAGTGTAGGCTTTCAAAAAACCATAAAGACCTAAGCTTTAATCAATTTTGTTCCAAAAAGCAGGAGATAGCACCGTTTCAATTCTAGTATTTCAAAATTTTCTTTAAAAAACCTCCAAAATAAAGGTTCCAGTTCCAACCATAAAGACCTCAGCTTTAATATATTTTCTTCCAAAAAGCAGCAGATTGCACAATTTCAAGTTTTGAATTTCAATATTTTTTTTAGAACATTTCCCTCCAAAAAACAGTTATAAACAGACTGGAAAATAGAGATCTGATCCTTATCTTATTTTGTGCTAAAACACATCTGAATGCACCATTTCCAGGCTAGACATTCCAAATTTTCTTGGGGGCATCCCCAAAACCCCCCAAACAAAATGCAACATTAGCCTTCTGATTTCCAAAAGTCCCCCCCTCCCCCCAGGTTTATCACAGTGCTGCACAAGAAAATGTACCTGTGCTGTGCTTGAAACAACTGAAAACAGAAACTTCTCAGTTGTTTTTGGGCCTATAATTTTTTTCCTACCATATGACAATTTTCAAATCACATCCCTGAAAACAACAAAGGCATCTGCATGGTCAGGGTGGGTGAAAAACAATAGAGAAAACTCCAGTTTGAGATAGTGAAAACTACAGTGTGCTGCAGAAACTATTAAAGAAGGATTGCAGCATTTCCCTTGGACCTGCAGACCTCAGATAGGGAATTCCGGGGTCACTGAGTACATCCTTACTCTGCAGTAAATACTAGGTGAGTTCTGGGTGGTCAAAATAGTTTGGAAAATTTGCTAAAATTCTGTAAAAAATCGCAAATGGCCCTCAGCATATCCTGATTGAGATGGCACCTCAAGATATATGATTATTGCAGGGATAGGTCTATATTTCAATGTTCATTTAGGTTCGGTCTGAAATGAACTTATTCACTGCACATATGGTCAATTATGGAGGTTCATTCATGTTGGGAACCGGCATTTTAGATTTCGGTGAACAAAAACCCATTTAATTTTTTTATATAGTGTATAAAAGGTTTTCCTATTCATTCCTAAGAAATTTCCCATCAATACCCGGCTGGGAATTTTTTATCGCATGTTACGTTACATTAAATTATAGTGAAAATTCATTTCCCTGTCTGAGACCTGGTGGCGCCATCTGTATTCAGTTCAGGTGAGAATTTTAACTGGCCCTGATTGGACAATAATGTTTATTATATTAATTGGCAAAAAAAAAGAAATAATTCACAGGCGTGCCTCATCTGTTTATTAGGTTATGAGTAATAGATACTAGGCAATGTGAAGCAGTTTGGGAATTTTAGGAAACTTGCCAAAGGAGATGAGGTCCCGCAGTCAGAATTCACTACTGAAGCCAGTCCAAGATATAGGTTGCAGGTATATAAGCAGCTTTCTTAATAATGGTCCGATCTGAGAAATACTGCCACCCATGCGAAGCCTGAATGACCTGCATGCTCTGGAGCAACACAGTGCGTCTCAGGACGGGTGTACAAAAGACAAACAGAAGTACATGCATGGCAAAGATGGCCGCCGTTCTGAGTGGAGCTGGTGAAGTGGTGTTGTCGGTGGGAGGAGGCGGGCAGGCGGTAGGGCTGGGCAGTAATAACAGGCCAGCAGGGGATGAGGAGGAGGATCTTTTTACCAATATCATTATGAAGAAATGTGAAAAGAATCAACTGAGCAAATGTGAAGTGATGTATTTCCGACCCTGAAGTGCCTTGAATTGTGCAGGCAGTAAATTGAAGTGGTTTATTAGCAACTTGTTTAAATCAGGGATTTTAACTTTGGATGTGAATGCATGACCATTGGGGTTCGCTGTAAGTCATCTAGTTTTTAAGTAAGGACGTCAGCCTGCTGTTGGGGATCAGAGGGCATGGTGCGTCAGCAGAGAGTGATCCTGTGATGAGTGCGGTGGTTGCCATGTGTGGACACACGGAGAGCGGAACCTCCGATACAGCAGCAGCAGCTTGTACCCCGTCACATGACCTGTCACATAGGTTTTGAGTCAACCGATGACCCGGTGCCAGACGAAAGTCAAGACATGCATGAGTGGACTGGTTTACTCTTAGACTCCCCTAGATTAAGCTAATTCAGTGATTTCAGCTGACATGGAAATGTCAGTGGGTTATTTAAGAAATATTCTACAGTATATCATTTACGCAGACGCTGTTATTTGTTGAAAAAAAACACCTGCCTACATTCTAAAGGGGGTAGTGTAGGTTGTATCTATATTATTATTAATGTTGTAAATCTATTCCACTTCATACGTAAAGACAAGGTACTGGTATTTCATGACAAAGTTTATTCATTGACCCTCATGTATACTGACAGTGTTCATTGAATGTATCTTAGTCATGTAGTTTGGTTATATACTAATGTTATACCCTTGTCATGTCGTTACCTATAACACATTTGTTATACGCGTACTGGGCCATTGAGCACCGACCACTAGACAACGCTAGTTGTGATGGTCACGTGACCCAATCATATACAGGACTAGCGCATCCTGGTAACTCAGGTAGTCGGGGGCTAAACCCCTATCTCTTATCAGGCTAATCCCCTCCCCTCACACCTAGAACAAAGGTGCTGATAAGAAATTCACCCATGATGCAATACTCTGGAGTCAGGGGCCTAACCACAATGCATTGCTCTGAGCCAAGATGGCGGCCCCCATAGCCTAATTCGCTAGTCACGTATATAAGTGGACTGCTTTATATACTAAGGCAGTCTAGGTTAGACAGTGCTTCAGCACACTAGGTTAGAGCTCACACTAGTTAAGCCTTACATAAATAGATAACCAAGTTGAATGTAAATTGATATGGTGGAATAAAGTCAATGTATGTTACACCTATACTTTTGGCTTTGTGGTAGTTGTATCTTGGTTATTCATGTTAGCGTTAGTAACCATGATAAACATATGCCAAAGATTAACATTTTAAATACTTTCCCTCACCAATATGTAGCACTAACAGTAATAATTATTGCATTTTATTATTTGTAAAATGAACACAAAAATCATTATATTGACCATTCTTGCACAAGTGAACATTTTGGTTTATAGGTATACACCAGGGTCTACACATATGTCACCTGGTGGCAAAAAATGAAACTACCCAAAACCATGCTAAAAGCATATCTCCCTTTTGCATATCATCTAACTCACCTTTACTAACCCTTTAAATGCTTCACTATCACATTATACACATCTTGTCACTGTTTTTCTTTACTTCAAAAAGCTGTGCCCTAAGCTATTATAGGTGTCTAGGCTAACTAGAAAATATTTGAACAAATCCCAAACTGATTTAGTTATCAATGAATCACTTCTTTTTTTTGTTGTTTTAAATGTATCTTTTGAGCCTATGGACAGATGGCTAAGGTTTTGATTATGAAATGTTAGCCATGTTGGTCTGTGTTGTAAAATATAGAGAAAATAGAATTATTATAATTTTGTGTTTTCCCTATATCAGTCATGGCTCTTTGGTTTCACCTATGACAACCCATGTTCATGGATTGATTGTGTTGCTTATAATCTCCTTTAAAGATCTGAGAAATTTGGTTGAGATATTATGGTTCAATCTTTCAAAAAATTGAAAAGCATTGAAAAAAAATGGGTTTACCCATACGCGGTCATAGTTAAGGGTGTCCTATCTTTGAGGTATTTATTTCTCTGCTTCTATTACATCACCATATGTCAAACTAATGTATTCCCAAGTGATTCCTTCGTCCACTAGTCCTCCTGGACTAGTCCAACATAGTTTTCCCAAATGATTAAGAGACATTATGGGTAGATCAGAATTGACCGAACCCTGGTGTATACCTTTATAAACTACAATCTGTCAGCATGCTAATATTCATACTGCTGGGTTCCTTATTGGAGACATTGTATATCAAAGTGACCCCAATGACATTTAAAACTACAGTGCTTCATTCATAAATTTAAACAAAAATGTCATCATAAGATAGTAAGTGCATATGAGCAATTCTCCTGAAGTAATTGCAATATACATGATAAGACCAATGAGATGAACTATAATTACTGATCATGTGATGTACAACACACATCATACTAATCAATAACCAATAACATATGAATGCTAAGGCAATATATATTTACAGTGATAAACGGGGTATGGTAGAAGTTATTGATAGTGATCAAAATCCCAAAATGCCAAGATCATGATGGCCCTGATGACTATTGCATATCAATAAGACTGAACATTGAATACATTATTGTTTTTGATAATAAAATGATAAATGCCACATAATTGTTACATGTTGATACTTCCAGATGATAGGGCATTAATCTAGGACCCACAAGTTTGTGAGTTTAATACTTAATGTCCTGCTGCTAAGGCTGACAATCTTCCCCTCCTCCTCCATCACCCCCCCCCCCTGCTGTGTTTGACATGTCCATGTCGTGGGATGTAAAAGAACCATTGCCTCTGTAAAACTGTTGGGCAGTGCTTTCTACCTTCATTCACCTCATAGATTTGATCACCACCACTGCCCTTCAAAAGACTCTTGGGCATAAAGCCACTTGACAATCAACTAGCCAAATTCAGATAGTTGTATTTCTACGCCAAACCATATCAAATGGCCAGGATTCATGCAGTTTTATTTGCAGCAACTTACTGTTGACCAGTGTATATGGTAGATAGCCACGCTTTGTTAACACCTGAATCATATTCTGTACACTTTCACGATCTAGCTGTGCTTTATAAAAAGAATCAAAGAATTCCCATTCCATGAAAATCACAGGGATGTAGATATGATCTATGAGACATTCAATGGTTGTAAAGGCTCGGGGTTCAAAACCTTGGATGTCAATTTTCATGATGGCTCTGTCCATGGCAGTAATGTATCTCAGGTCACTGAGCAAGATGGTCTTGGTGGTCGGAGGGCAGGTTTTCTGGTTGCAGTCCTTTTTCGTTATGACCCTGGTCATTCCCTGGTTGTCAGAAGTAAGTTTCAGCATGCTTTCATTCCTCTTGTCTGCCACTGCATTCTGTAACAACACTATATTCTGTGAAACTCCTCCCAAAATGGCAGCCTTGTGAAGACGTAGCACATTTTCCATAAATGGCTCTACTGCAACCACCTTACGGCCCATGGTGGCTGCATAGAGTGTGTAAACGCCAATGTTAGCCCCAATATCAAGTACACCAAGTCTAGCGTCTTTCATTAATTCATCCTTGAACATAGAGAGTATCCTGCGCTCCCATACATGGTTCTTGAATATGTACTCAGACACATAATCCCTGCTCAGCTTATGTAGGCAGACCTTTGTTGGTGGAGCTACTCTCATTTTAACACAGCTATAGTTACCTTTGTTCTCTGAGGTCAGATTGTACACTATGAGGAATT
Source organism: Harmothoe impar (assembly GCA_947462335.1). NCBI lineage: Eukaryota > Metazoa > Annelida > Polychaeta > Phyllodocida > Polynoidae > Harmothoe > Harmothoe impar. The sequence continues at coordinate 10,499,560 of OX381704.1, read as the reverse complement.
TCCTACTTTGCTCCATGTCTGTCACATCATTGCGGCTGCAGGTTTTGAGTATTGACTTCTCAGGAAATGCTTGAACAGAATTTGACGAGTGCAGACTGAGGCCTTTGAAGTTGATATTAAGACCTTTGGCTATAAAAATCGTTATCACACAAATTGTGGTGATAACAGTGTATTTTTTAAAATAGACCGTACAAGACATCTTCACGACAGTGCACTCAGCCTGAGAGACTTCCGTTATCCTGAAGAGCAAAAGAAACAAAAATACAGGAAATAGGATTGAATCTAAAGAAGGAGGAAGTCCGGTGTGTTAGCATGTCTCTACGTTTAATGTTAGTGTCAGCTTTTGCTACTGTTGGGGCAAAGGGGAGGGTGTATATTATGAACCTGAAATAATGAATAGATTACTGAAGATTTCAGGTCCAGCACATCATGTGGCACCCCCTGGTGGATGGAATGTGCATTCTGCAGTTATACCTTAAATAGTTTAAATGGGTATCACTTTCTTGGTGAAATTTTCTCACCCTCAACCAGCACAATGTCTGACTCTCTACCATGGTGACAACATCACCAAGGGAGTCATGCATTGAGCACAAAGCGGGATGGGAGTGTTTTTCCGCAAACATTTTTACCCAGTGTATTGACTCTGGTGTTAACCATATGACCGCCACAGAACGAGTAGAGTCTTTAGGACCAAGCCACTACAGTCTCTATCTACAACAAAATAAAGGCCAAACTTGACCCTTCCTTATGTCCAAACTTAGTTGCCCTTCACAATACCTATTAAAACCTGACCATGTCTATTCCCAAACTAAGCTCAGCATATATTTGTGGGGTTTTGGTCCATATCCTGTATCATCTATCATCAAATATTTCTTTGATTGGTCTGTCCCTCCTAAAATAATTTCCACAGCCAATAGTAGAGGATGAATAGACCTGAGCCATAGTATCATTATGTGCCAAAATGCATCAGATTGCACCATTTTAGGTAAAGATTTCCAAAATTTTCCAAAACTTTTTCTCCTATGTAGGAACGAGGAAAAGGTTGTGCCCCTCACGACCACAACTACAAGAGTGCCCAAGAGTGCAAAACTTTTTCTCCAAAAAATGGTGCAAAAATATTTTTTGGTGGCAAAATGCACCAGAACACGCCATTTTAAGTCTAGCCTTCCACCATTTTCTTTTGGGGGGGACGGGGTTATGGGCACATCCCCGGCTGTGCTTCGTGAAAAATGCCACCTCAGGTAAATACCAGCCTTTGTAGGCTCGTATCACCCCTGGGTTGGACACCAACCTCTAAAACCAACTGGGGTGTAGATAATGCACTGAATAAAATTCTGTGCATAGTAAAAGATTGTGCGTGTGAGTGAACTCACAGATGACTCAGGGTCAGGGAGAGGTGTGAAGGGAAATGTATCATTTATCATCGTAAGAAAGAGAAAGGGTGCACTCTTGTATTAATAGGATCCTTGTATTGATGTGACCTTTGACCTTGATTTTGACCTTGTTCCGACCTAGATATCATTCTACACATAACAGAAATGGATTCAGCACCTTTGGTTTAACCTAGTCCACTATCCATATAATCCATTGGTCACCATACCAGGTTCTCTCCAGGATTCCTGACTGGCTCCCTATATAATATCCTGGCTGCACCGTTTCGGATAGCATACCCAAATTGTGCGTCACAACTATAGCATATCAGGAACTGACAACTACCTGCACCACACAACCTATAGGTCGCATGACGCAGGTGCCCTGAGAAAGTCACACCGAGTGAGGCTAGCAGCGCAAAAAAAGGGTATACTCAGAAAAAATGTGTGCATTGACTTTTTTTTGGGGGGGGGGGGGTACTTGAGCCCTTATTCACATTTTTATATTAGCCTAAGCATCCTATATGCTTATTAAGGTCTTAACTTGGCAAAAAAGAAATTTGATATGGTGACATGAATTCTTTTTTTTTAATCAACAGGTGGCATGAGGACCCCCTCCCATCAAGTGCCCCCCTCCCCAACTGACATGTTCAATATCACACACAATACAAAATTACCATGCATTAACCATTCCCAAAGTAACCCCCAGTCAATTACCCTAAGGTTAGAGCTGTCAGAATGTCTGAAAAAAAAGGTCTCACCCCTGTAGTGTCACTGCAGATAACCCTCTCCCATAGAGATAGCACTGAGCCCGTTCAATATGTAAATGTTCAATGTCAAGGGTTATCTACAGGCTCCCATAGGGCTCTATGCTGAAGCAAATTACCACCATTTTAGACACAAAATTAAAATCATGCTTTTCAGGGGGGAGTGTTTGAAAATGGATTAAAGCACGATTACATAGGAAGGACAACATTGTACCGCATCTAATGACACAAAATTGAGAGAAAAAGCTCCAATTTTGAAGGAATGACAGCTGTTTTTAGGCTGAGAGAGCCACTGTAACCCGTCGCACAAGACTCAGGGTAACCCTGAGTCAATAAGTCTCTGTTGGGACTGAGTCAAGTCTACAGCTGGGTGGTCTCCCACCAAGTACTGGCCTTGACCCAACACATAGACCTATCATAGGCCTAGTCTTGGGACACACCTTAGCAACAATGTAAACACTGACCTGGATTGGCTCTGGGTCGGTCACATGGCACTCTGTGAGTTGTAGAGGAAAATCTATCCTCTGGTTTTGTGTCATATTCGGTCAAGCAAGGGTAGCCCCCACTCCTTCGTCAGCAAGGGATTTGCCCACCACATCTTAAATAGTTTAACTAATGACTCTCTAGCTATAGGACAATTAGAATTGCATCATGGGCTTTAGGGGGACATAAAATCAGGTAGTGTACTCTCTTTTAATTCCTTGCTCTTTAATTGAAGTGCCATTTCTGGCATTAAAATAAGCATGGTGATGTTTTCAGTCAGGTAGTGATAAGAGAATCTTTTTCCCTTATTGACAGTTCAAACAGTCCTAACTGCCAATAAGGGAATCATATCCTGGTATTGACAGTTTGAACTGTCAATAAGGGAATTTTATTCTGTTATTGACAGTTATTTCTACTAGCTGGCGTGCCTTGATCTAGCTTTTGACAGTTCTTATTGAATATTCAAACTGTCAATAGTGATAAATTATACTGTTAATGACAGTTGTTCACCAAACTGTCAATAGTAGGAATTTCCTCACTTCTTGACATTTCCTTACCATTAGTGCCATTTTGGTGCAAAAGTCGATTTGGTGCAGATGTTTTGATGGAAAAGTCGATCTTTTTGTGGAAAAGTCTATATTTTGGTGGAAAAGTCTATTTTGGTTGAAAGGTCGATTTTGTTGGAAAAGTCGATTTTTTTGTGCGAAACCAATTTTTGGCCAAATCGATTTTGGGTGCAAACTTAATTTTTGGGTTAAAACCGAAAAATACACTTTTTGAATCCAATGTCAGTGAGAACTCTAAATAAGACAGAAACATTCCACTATTGACAATTCACATAAGAAACTGTCAATAACCGGAATAATTCCCATTGTTGACAGTGTGAACTGTCAATAACAGAAATATTTTCCACTATTGTGACAGTTCGAACCGTCAATAGAACTTTTGTAGTCATATGTTACAAGAAACATACAACATACAAGAAATTTAAAACTGAGTTTCGGCTGGAACACTATTTGTTTAATATATCAAATCAAAACTACAGAACTGCACTAACACAGTTTAGACTAAGTTCCCATAACCTTGGCATAGAGACTGGGAGGCACTGTAGGCCCCCAAAACCTGAGTGTGACAGAGTCTGCCTATATTGCTCTAGTGGTGCAGTAGATGAAATACACTTTCTAACAGGGTGTAAAATACATAGTACACTTCGAACAACTTTTGAAAAATGTCTAAAGGGAAAAATTCTTTACTACCAGGAAAAGACAGCATTGGACAAGTTCACTGTAGTTATGAAGGAAACTGACCACAATATTATAAATGCTCTTGCCAAATTTGTATACTCTGCCTTTAAACAGAGGCAGCAACAGCTTTAACTTTGTGTAGAAAATATAGCGTATAAGATTACTATTATCATATAACATAGGTGCTATACATAGCCTGTATTTAAATGAATGTGCTAGAAATGTGATTGACCCGCCTTGGTCATGTATGCCATGTTTGTACATTGTGGTAGAAGTTTCCTACATGATACTCTGTAGGTATCTGCAGTGGCGGATTTAGAGGGGGGCGCGGGGGCGCGCGCCCCCTCCTTATGGCCTGTAGTTAAGAGTTTATTTGTCATTTTTACACCCCAATTCAGCCCAAAAAACAAGGGGTGCGCCCCCTCCTTTTACCAAGAAAAGGGGGCGCGCCTGGATCCGCCACTGATCTGCCTAGGTGTGTGTGTGTTTGTAGGTGTGTGAATGGACTACTCTGTATGCTAAACATTAATATCTGTAGATTGCATATACTTAGTTTTGTGGAACAATGCAGCATATATACGGATAGTTCTGTAGCGTATTGTAGTAATCTTACTGTATGACACATAGGTCAGTACTGACCTCCCTTTTGTTGTCAATAAAAGCTATTATTATTATGTTAACATTTTAAATCTCTGAGACTCATATTTTCATGCAAAATTACCAAGGCGGGGGGCCAAACAGGACTCCAAATTTCTATACTTTGAATACTAGTAAAACAGTCATGTCCTTACCGTATGTGAGGTGTGTAGTGAATGTCATACGTGGTTGCATATAATGCTCCGGTTGCATGCTCTAGTAAACTGTTTAATATCTGAGACTCATATTTTCATACAAAATTACCAAGGCAGGGGGCCAAACAGGACTCCAATCTCTTTTTGCTCAATGCTCTAGGAGGTGCAAATTAGGGGGGGGGGAGTGAAAGAAGGGCATAGGTATCCATTACCCTCTTATACCAGTGCTCTGATTTAACACTTTCAGAAAAGAATCCAAACTCCATTTATATATAGCTTGAAAAAAGGCTAACACAACTTAAATCCCGACAAGCAGGCACTACTGGGTACATACATGGATTACATTGACATGTATGTATGTAGCCTACATGTATATCATATTATGCTTTCATGTACAACCCAAACTCCATTTGTATAAAGTGTAACAAATCACTGACACAATTCAAACCCAGACAAGTATTGCATACACTATTGAGTGAATCCCGTTTAATACTAAAACAAGACACTTAATGCTTGAGAATTTAGGGTTAGGGTACACCATACTCTCCCACCCATCTACCAACCAATTTATCAGTAAGTACATTATAATACAAAATAAGCACTGGGTACCCAAAATGGCTGACCGAAACCGATGAGATGAATAACCGACTTATCAAAGACAATTAGTATGTAATTAAAACTGTCCTAAGTGATAAGAGGCCGATAAGTAAGAAAAACGACTTATCAAACACCAATTTATCAAGATCTCACTGTATTATTATATAATATGCTATTTCCAATTGCATTTTACATGGAAGGTACTGAGTTAACTGATGGACCTACATTTCCTTATTGTCCACAATCTAGAATATTTTTAGTGTCTAAAAATACTTTCAAAGCTATTCATCAATCTGTATTCATCCAGATTGTTGTTGCACAATGATCATCATATAAAACCTCCTTGAGAAATGAATTCTTGAGTCACCAATAATAAAAATGTGTTTGCACCAATGGAGAATTGAGAAAGTCTTGTTCTTAATGAAAACAAAGGATGGTATTACCCAGTGAGTGCAAAATTCAGTTCAACATTGAATCAATGTTGAATCAACATTAAATCAACATTTTCAACCATTTCTCAATGTTGGTTCAATGTTCTGTGCCCACTGGGTAGGATGTTTCATTTAGAAACACACCACTTATTTGTAATTAAAGTCATGTCATGTCCTTACCGTATGTGATGTGTGTAGTGAATGTCATATGTGGTGCAGGTGGGGATCATGCCCCGGTTGCATGCTCTAGTAAACTGTTTAATGTCTGAGACCCAAGCCTAACCTCATAAACCAAGCTCTAAATCACAAGTATGATGAGGACTAGATTAAATATCATCTGTCACGGTTGGCTGTTTGGAGATTGCCGTTATGCCATTGCAGTTACTGCAGTGTAGCTAAGGTAACTATATCAAGACAGGCCAGGCCAGGCCCTCATGTGACAATGTCATGTTACGTCATGTCATGCAAGGAATGCAGTAGTTCCACTCTCCAAGTAGAGCTTGAGCACCCTCATCCACAGGACGCTAGTCATTGGAAGATAGAGGATGCATACTGGGACCAGTCAAATATGGCGCTGTATAGTGGACATCCAGCTAGTGCGGAATAATTGGCAAATATGTGATAGCTCTCCTGGCTGTGGGGACAAACGTTCTGAGCGCAATCTTAATCTATGATCTCAAATCTTAATATATAATCTGATAGCTCTTAATTCTGTCTTAATGCTGAGTAAATAATCTTGGACAAAACTCACCAAATGAAGATGGCGCCACTAGTAGTGGTAAGCCTACACAGTCCATCGTAGGATATGCTTGTTAACTAGTATGTACTGAGTTTTTTTTCCCCTTTTTTCTTTTCTTTTAAATGTATATATATGTTGTCTCATCTGGGTGTAGGGCATATGCTATAAAGGCACAGGTAACATAGTTTGAGTATGCGGCACTAAGTGGTAGATACAAGAGGAGCTATCAGATTATATATTGTATACTGTATTGGGCAAGCAGCATAAAGATATCTGTCCTACTACGAATCAGACTACCACTATTTGTTGGTAACTAAATTGAGATAAGTACAGGGCATCAATGTACACTTGGATGTTAAGATTAAGGTCGCTAAACCCTGGTTAAGGGAGTTAATCCTGGTACAAGGTCTTTAGGCCCCAAAACCCGAGTTTTGGTCCCAAATACCAGGTATAAGGGAAGTTTACCCATTGACTTGCCATACTTGTCAATCAATCAATCAAACCACACTAAGAATTGTGCATGCGGTGAACCGCGGTGCTGAAACTCAAATCTAAAGTATGTCTCACTAACAACTTAGGGAGTGATCATTTTTTAACAACAGGGATGAGGGTGAATTTTATTTTAATGTGTACATGAACTTTAGGCAAGGTCAATTTCTGGGCAAAATGTGCGTACATACTTTATGGAAGCCCCCCTTGCTGATTAAGACAGGCATAAAGTGGCATGTGAATATGATCTCCAGGATTTTTTCTTGCATTGAGTCTTTCAAAAATGTGTATATTTGAAATGATTTATTTGATTTCAAAATATGGTGGAGCTTTGTTATTGTCCGAGAGATTCTCGCATCGGACAATATTAGGGACTGTGGGCTTCGCAAGGCCAGAGACCAGAGTAGCATGCCCAATGAACAATACTAGATACCTTACCTGTTGTGGTAGGATTCAGCAGAGGGTGACAAAGACCGTAATGGCCTTGCTCAAGGTCTTCAGTAACACTAGGCCCTCTGAGACAGCCCTGTACAGGCTGTCAAACTTCTGTATAACAGTGTCTGTATGGTGGTACGAAATGTTCCAGTAGCCCTAAAACGTTTCCCTCCATGTCCCTCACTCATTCCTCAATGCCCTTCATTCATTTTTCATTGTCCCCCACTCATCGCTCTGTGCTCCTTCCCCATCCCTCCATGCACCTCACTCAAAAGATCCGGCTAATTGACAGGTTTGCCGAGCAACTTGCTCATGAGGTGCTCTTAGTATGTAGCAAGCTCCTTGGCTGCTCAGGTTAGGAAAATTTGCTCATGAGCTCAGTTTGCCCTCACTGTCTCAGCAGGTGCTCGCATTGAACAGGCTGCTTGGAGCAGCTCAGTTCGGACATCACACTCTTAAAGGGATATAATAACCATTGGAATTGGTGTAAATTTCGATCGAATTTTCTAGCCTGTTACATTAATGCCACATGTGGCCACTGCTGGCTGAGGTCAGTCCAAAGTCATATCTTACAATCTTATATGCTTATATGTACCCCCTGGAGAGGGATAGGTGGATGTGGCACTATATAACATTGCATCCTCCTCTGAAAGTAGCTACACGGTCCATTCTGTGGGCGATTATATCCCTTTAAGGTTTGTCAATGCATTCATGACAAGTTAAGGGTTGCCGACAAGGCAGTTGCAAATTCATTGACTTAATATTGAATATCCACGCATGCACACATAGATTTAAGCTGCCTTTAGAGGATGAAGAATATTTTTACCCTGATGTTTATCTTTAAAATGCTTAACAGTCACAATGCATTTCTTTTGTAATCCTTCATTTCTGACTGAATAAAAAACAAAGAGGCCAGTTTAAACTTGATTTGTACTTTTTTATTATTTCAGAGTGGGAGAGACCACAGATGTAATAATAGCGTACCGGTCTCCTCCATAGTTGGAAACCAGATGTGATATATACTGTATATGTTCACACAATAATTTACTTTGCCCCTCAGATATCTACCCCCCTCAGTGCCCAGTTACACAGGGCCGTAGTAGACGGTCGTAGTACATTGTATAAAACTATTGCTCTAATCCATATCAAACCGCCTTTGTCCCTCGCTTTACAGCCGGGTGTAAGGGCCTGAACATGACAAAGGGTTCTTCTGTACACATCGATGGACCATGGCCAACTCTGATCCCCAGCCACGCTCGGTGCAATTATGCCGACATGCAAATGAACATTGTGAAAAAAAAAGTGGCTCAAGACAATTTCTACAGGGTGGTAAATATCAGAGTGTGAAACTGCAAGGTCTCTGACATCAGAGGGTTATTGTTGGGTTTTACCTTGGCCTATCTGTCAGAGACTTGTATCCCAAACAAGGGTTACAAAACTACTCAATGAGAAAATGATGTGATGTTTCCGCGTGTGATATGTGTTCGGCATGACTTGCAGATTACAGCAGAACTAAAGATTGTTCACCGAAATTAAGACTGGCATCCCAGCAATAAATAATTGTTTTAGAGAAACCCAAAGTGAGATGATAGTATTATTCTAACGAAGATGATTCAAACAACCATTCAAAACTTACATCGCTCGGCTGAACTGAAATGGGCCGATAGGGCTCACATGCACCGTTGTCTCTGATCAAACGTTCTGTTTTAAACTAGACTAAAAACTACCACAGAAAAAAAGGACAAAGCTAAGCTTTCTCAAAAACAAACATTATCCTACGGTTTTGTTCACGATTACTCGTATGTATATATACGTAGGTTGACTGTGCTGGCTTCCTACCAGATATTGCTGCTGCTGATGCTGTATCAAAATACACTATACATGGCTAGCCGGGGACAACACATAAAGAGAGGGGGTCGACAGGCAACGGTAACCTGGCGTTATGATACCACTCATAGAGTGGGGCTCACAAGCTGGTTACAGTTAGCCACGTCTTGATATTATGTACAACAAAATGCCACTGTCTCAGAGATCTGCTTCAGAATACACCAACTACGCTCATTGGAAGCAAAGAGAGGGATTCATTGGGGAAGGTTTTATTTCCTGACTTTACCCGATTTTCATGCTATTTTCACGCGAGATATAAATAGTTCTTCTGTTGAGTGTCCAGATATCTGAGTATAAAGAGCTAGTAGTGGCCGGCGTCCAGGGCTCGTCTGTTGGGGTTTTACAATGTACTAAAGGTATGAAAACTGTGTTGTGTCGGGTGACCGCATGTGGAGACATGTCTGCCATAACTGCTGCAGTACATGAACGTCCTCTTGCAAAGTGTCGTCCCCAGCAGAAATGTCGGAGGGGAACAAACGTTCACCTTCTGTCATAGGCTGGGTCAGACAGGAGGCTATTGACGTAGGAGAAGCGCCCCGTCACCTGTAGCCGCCATTGCTAGAAGCAGCCGCTTCCTTGGCAGTTGTACCTCATCGTCCGTGCTGTACCTAGCACTTGGCAACACTAGTTCTGAGTTCTTCTGTTTATTTGTTGTCCTTCATATTCACACTGCATTTAACCGCACCGTTTACTAATCCTAGTCCTAGGATAAACCTGACAACCAATTATATCCTAGCTTATAATCCAATTGCCAGCTTTCCCTTTTTGTTGATTCATGATTGGTAAATTGCCTATAAATAACCCAAGGCAAGATGAACACCCACCAAGCAGCCCCCCTAGTCCCCATGGTTACTACAGTAGTGCAGCCACCCTAGGTAGCCTCCAGGTGCTATGGCATGTCCCACAGTACTACTGTCTGCTTGGTACAGCAACCAGGGCTGCTTGTGTTCCAGTTTCTATCCCAGTACCGGGGGCTTGCTACTGCTGCTAAAGTTTCCTCGTGTGGCGTTGACAGTGTCCGTTCAGTCGAGGATGACGATGGGTGGCTGTTCAGTAGGCGGCTTCTCGCTCAGGGAGGCGGGGGTCTTCACGTTCAGACGCCGCCATGGCTTGCGAGCTGCTCGTCGGAAATCCTGGGAATTCATCTGCTTCCGCAGCTTCCTGCAAAGACAGACAACACACGGACGTCAGTCAGGGTTACAGACATTATACAGGTGTTAAAGTTGGGGGATTTAGGGGGCAGCTGACTTATCTTAGGTATTAATATTAACCCTTTAAGGACAACATAGTCCTCAGTGAGATATGGCCTTTGTCTGTATGATGCACCATCATACAGGGTTGATACACTCCCAAAGGGTTCACATGATGCACCAATGCATGCGGGTTATACATTGGTACTGCATTGATGCATCATGATGACAAATGCTTTAATAGTAACATGCCGTCCTTAAAGGGTTTATAGGTTTCTTAAGATGACAAAAGCCTATCTACATGGCAAATCATCCTTCTAAAGTGAAGTTACTTGACTAACTAGCTATGAGAAGCTTTTCTATATGGCTTAGGCAATATCTTTCATGGCCCAACTTTTACCGAGCAGTTTAATGCGACCTGTTGGAATATTAACGTTTCAGAAAGCAAGCATCCAACTTGCTATTCGCATAATCCCTATTTCTGATCCTAAACTAATGACACTATTAAAACTTTAAAAGGCTGTTCCACGACTGGAATTGCCCCTTTCATTTTTAAAATATGTTACTCATTTTATCATGGCTCAACTTCTGAACTAGTAAACTGCGTAAGAAGCAACAGGGACAAGCGGGAAACATGCAACTAAACAGTGGTCTACATGAACAGGACAGACAGGCATGACGCATCCAAGCCAACGCGCATTCAACCTAGTTCACTAACACACCAAACTAGTTAACTACAGTCAGACCTTGATTATCCTGTCTTCAATAATCTGGTATACTCGATAATATAAAATTAATCGAGCAATTACTGTTTACATAATTGTGAAGATTAATTGTTGTTCTTCGAGAAACAGACAAACATATATGTCCTGTGTCGACAGAATGTTTGCTGTTACGAAGAAGAATCCGGCTGCTTTTATAAAGGACAGTTCAAGAGCCGATAAGTATGCTTCAATAGTCCAGCATTTTCAACATCCGGCTGTGATTTGCCTGAAATTGGGGTGGTCGGATTATCGAGGTCTGACTGTATCAGTATCACACTCAGCTATCTCACTATCACACCTACGTCACACAACAAAGTTAGTACAGGCTGTTACACACTCATACACACAACAGGTCAGCTTTCACACTCAAGCACACATTCACACCCCATCTACACACATCCCCTCTACAAGCACAGATCCAGAGACCATCATTCTGAAATCTCAACTTCCTGGGGACAATTTTGATGATATTTTGTTAGAATCACATGCTCGAAACACTTCCCAAATTGAATTCCATCCAGAAATGCAATGGCATTTTTGTTCATTTCTTAATTATTCCTTAAAACACAAAGACATGACTTGCACTTTTCACCACCAACATCCATTACAGTCATTACAATGTACAGCACTCCTGTGTAATAATGTTACACCACAGACACCAGTGACTTGTGTTCAACATAGAAGCTAGTGTGCGGTGACAGTGAAAGCTGATCTCCGCAAGTCTGTGCTATGCTCTCCGCGACTCTTAAATGTGCCAACATACAATGCAGCGAAACAAACAGAACTAAAGTGGACTGCGCCGGCCCTGCCTGCTCTACCTGCCTGCACTGCTAAACCTTAACTACAGGTGCCACAAACTTACACTGCAGAACGCTACTTCACCCTCTACGGGCCCCATAGTGCTTTACTGTGTTATCACCTTTGTCCTCATGAAGCATGAAAGTAGCACTGGGGAGTAGACAGCTTCACAACGACAAAGTTCATAACACATTAAAGCACTATGCAGCCTTTCAGGGATTAATCGAAGGGACCCAGGCCGCACCAAGAACTGACAATTCACATACTGTACCAGCTCCCTATTAAACATGATAACAAGTCCAAAGATGTAGAGCAAGCTCAAAACTGTTGGTACCTATAGTATCCAAATTGTCTGTTCTTAGGTGCCCCTGGGCTCCCCCTTGCTGTGGCTATACTGGGGGTGGGAGGGGGGCTGTGTGGTGGGGAGGGAGGGTAAGTGGGTTGACTTAAAGACTACTTAATGTTGTTATTATTATTAATAATAATTCAGTATTAATTCAGTATAATACATCAGGGTTAGGTGCACACACGTGCCACATACCTGGTTGCGTCAGTGGCAAAGAAGTAGACATCGTCGGGCGCGTCTACCCAACTCAGGATCTGTTTACGGCCCCGCCCGCCTCCTATTGCCACCTTCCCCCCGCGCCCATTCAGGTGGTTGATCACTGTGTCACGCACCTGCGGGGAGAATATCAAAGTACTGATATTAACGAGTCCAGGACCAGCAGCAGAAACATCAGCACAACTAGATTACCGAGAAGGCCTAAATAAAAATTTGGTGTTTCCAGTAACTTGACCCGACTTCGCAAAACCGGACCATACTTTGAAAAATGTATTCAAGATTTGGATTTTTTTTTGAGAAAAAATGCTTACTTATTTTCCCTTATTAAAACAGCTATGGAAAAAACTGTGGAACATCCCCAAAGCTTATTTACATTATCTTTAACCAATCCAAATCATCTGCACAAGGTGCAATGAATTCTTACTGTATTTTCTTCTGGACAAGTAAATTTTTGTGGGAAAAGTTATTTGGAAAAAAATTAATTGCCATCTACCCTACCTTTTTGTTCGGCCAGTTACCGGAAACACACCAGAAATCTGTAATGGCCCTAGTGGACCTGTTTAAAACACCACCTCAAGCCTATCTTACCCTGCACACACACACACACCAAAATCATCAGAATTTAAAGCAAATCAAAAAAGGTGGTCAAGGGTATTTCAAATCATACACATTTCACCAGGTTCTAAGCTTCTGCTACAAGAGCCCAACCAACAAACTTAGTTACAGCAAAATTAGAAAAAAAAATACAGGTATATTTCAAATGTGTTAATGAAGTGCTTACTGGGCATGTACAGGTCCTTTTGTCAGTTGGGTCAAATGTGGATGATTATTCTTATTCTATTAATATATATGTGTAACTATATTATTGAACCTGTAAGACAGTTATCTCTCATACTAAATGTTTGTGCTCAACTATGTTCCTGGACCATTGCTATATAACGATAAAACCGGGGGTTGGGTAAAATGCCTCCATGAATCCACTACGTAAAGACTTTCTAATTCAGCTTACTTAATTCTCGACAAGATGTAAGTAACCATGACAACCGACCGCTCAGCTGGTGTAGGACACTTGTCCCAGCCAGCCGCGGGCGGGTTATGGCGGGAAACGACTAACTCTACTACTGCCGGTAGCCCTGAGACGGTCGGACTGTAGGAGGCCTTCTGATAGGTCCCCGGCCGGCAGTAAGACAGCGTTATTCTTCTACTACAGCAGAGTCCCATGTGCACCATACCACAACATCCAAGCTAAGCACCAACACCAGGTGGCAGCACTAGTGGCGGCCACCCACACCAGGTGGAGCCACCAGCGGCCACCACCACCGACCCACACGCACGGAAACACACTCACCATCTGTGTCGGCTGACGCGGCCCAACCTGGCGGATCACGCCCATCGACGGACGCTTTGTTGGCGGACCTGTTAACGAACAAACACACGGCCAATCAGTCATTGTATTCACAATAGAATAACATTAATTTGAGATCTAAAAGCCTACTTTTCAATTTACTTATGGAAGTCATTATATATCTAGTACCAGTATGGTAGTTCTCTTTTTACAAACACACGGCCAATTAGTCATTGTATTCACAACAGAAAACATTAATACGAGCTATGAAATCCTACTTTTAAATTCAGATAAAACTTACAAATGGAAGTTATTATACATCTAGTATAGGTAGTTATCTCATTATTTTTAACTTTTTGAAAGTGAGGGAGAGGCTATTTATAATCCTACATTTCATTTGCTAGATTAATGTTAGAGTAAGAGTAAGAGCTTCTTCTCCACTGGGTAGTAAAGAAGTGACTAGGACTCTAAGTTCAAGAGCCTCACTGTATAACATTTGCTAGCTGATCATTCTAGAGTAGTTCAATGTATTAAAAGCTAGCCCTTTGAGTGCGCTATATCAGTGAGAGACATACCGTCTAGTCCGTTGGCTGATTCGTAGCCGCGTTTCTTCATGATGGAGGGCTGTCCGGGGCTGACGTTGCTCTCGGCGAGACTCTTGGTGGGCACGGGCATGACGGCGGGCCGGGGGAAGGCCTGCTTCAGGGGGTCCTTCAGCGTGTGGTTACGGTGTAGCAACGCAGGTTTGTCCTGCTTGATGTCGATCCCCATGCGGGCCACGACCCCGTCCATGGGTTTGCGCTTCTTGGCACGGAGAGGTTTGAGGTGCTTGGCAGCCTCTGGCATCCGCATGGCACCTGTGGGCAGGAAGACTGCTCAGCCAGAGCAGCGGCACGGGCCGCGGGGCGTTAACTACAGGCTCCCTCCTCATACTAAGGGGTCTACCCGCAAAGGGCTGGATAGTGCTTTAATCTAGCATGGGTTAAAGCACTATGCGGCCCTGAGGGTGTCATATGAGGGAGTAATACAGGGAGAACCCAGCACCAGCTTATACTAGGGTTTTTAACATTTTCATTTGTAATACACCATTGGAAAAAAAAAATCACCCTTTGGGCAGTAATACACCATTGGAAAAAAACTCACCCTTTGGGCAATCAAATGAAGGTATATTGAGAAATATCCCCGATTTGAAGGGCCTAATGTTGAGTGTTTGTTGGTCAGCATTTTTTTTTTTTAGCAATAATTTTTTTATTAATTTTGTTAGTTCTCAAAAAATCCCAGCATTTTTATTTTCTTTTAAATACAGCCTAACTACCTCATTACAAACCATGCTGATCACTTTAAAAAATTATAATCTTGATCTTGCTGTTAAACTCATTTTCATGTTGTATATCATAAAATCCATATTTGCTTGTTTGTTCGACTGAACTCTATTGGGCAGCGAAACCCAGCGATCTACATTAATATCTTGCGTGTCTCCACTCAATGTAACTAGGTTTGATGGTAGCTAGATAGGCGTATTGGTGAGCCGGTAGAAAACATTCATTTGGTAGAGTACTTGTGATTCGAGTGAATGAATTATAAAAATAAATAAATTTAAAAAAAGTTTTTTTTTAAAATATGGCTCATGAAGGCTTATAATTACAGGTGTCCCAGTGAAGTACCGTAAAACCCCACCTTTAAGACGACCCCGCCTTTAAGACGACCCCCTAACTTCAGAAAAAAATCCGTCTTGTGCAAAATAATTATGACATTTTGGAAAACCCCACCTTTAAGACGAACCACCATTTTGAGATAATTTTGGGCTCATGACCCCCTCCTAGATCTCCTTCCTACCAACATGTCTAGCTAAAATAAGCAATGGTGGCACATGATACTTCACTTTCTTTATCGGTTACTATAGTAATCGTCTTATTACCCCAAAAAACACTTTAAAAGAATAAGAAAATAACTGTTTTTTCCTCCCTTCATTCTAGATCATTTTTCCCAAGATTTTAAAAATAAAATTTTGGAAAACCCCGCCTTTAAGACGACCCCCTAACTTTGGAATAAAATCCGTCTTGTGCAAAAAAATAATCCCAAATAAAATCCGTCTTAAAGCCGGGGTTTTACGGTAATACTTAAATTTTTTTTTTTTTTTATGGCTCATGTAGGCTTATATCACAGGTGTCCCATTGTAGTAGTACTTACATTCCTGCTTGATGGCGGCACTGTTGATGGGCTGGAAGGGCTGGCGTGCCGCGTGCTTGATGCGCAGTATGTGCCGACACACCTGACGGCAGATCCTCGTGAGGGGCGTTGTGATGAGGCAGAACGCTGCCCGCGTCTTCATCACCGGCCGAGGACTGCCCGCACGGATCGCCAACCCGTGAGCCGTCGCCAAATGTCGTGCGAGGTGAGCTTTTAGCTTAAACTCCTGCAGGGGGCAAATAGTGGGTGGTTATGTCAAAGGGTGAGGTAATTTTAGGGTAAAATCTCCCACTTTTGGAAGCCCAATATTAACATTTCATTGAACTCATTGAACTATTGGAGGTACTATTATGGTAACGATATTTTTTGAGCGCAGTGTGCTTATTACGTCTAATACGATACGTGAAATATAAAGTATATTTTCTTTGGCTCGTCAAAAATGTTCTTTTCACAAAGATGAACTCTTATTAAACTACTAGAGGTAGGCTTAAACTGTTAAGTGCAATGTACTTATTATGTCGAATAAGATATGCCTAAAATAAACCATGTTCAAAATGTTTTGGCTCATAGGCGCCGCTTTTTTTTTTTTTAATTCTTTAAAAAAAATTTTAAACTTTTTTAAATTTTTTTTTTTTACAAAATATTTGTTTTCACTCACCTTCCCACACCCACTTATGGTACATCGATGCATCCGCAGAGCAGCCATCTGTGCTATCCGCTCTACAACCGGGATCAGAATCAACGTTAGACTTTACAAACACCACAAACACACACGGCAAACAAGGCACTTCTAATAATAACACTGATACAAAATTTGCACCAAGGCTAACAAAAAAGGGGGATCTTATCAGCAAAATGAGTAATTTAGCGTAAAACTTTAGCGTAGCTTGGCAGCAAAAGCAAAACCAACACACAAAGAGCGGGACTGATAAAAGAGCTTTGGAAAAAACACCACATACACACAAAGAAGTATAGATAACGGTAGAATAAGTTTTTGTGGCAAGGTGTTCCGTTGTTATATTTTCAACGTGGTATGAATTCTCGAGAGGGGTGGAAGAGACGGTCGTATATTCTTAAAACTCTGTGGTCGTAACAATCTGGCAAAAGCAAGAAAGTGTAGCTGCTAACCTTGTCTGTGATTGGGACCTGGTCGTTCCCCATCTAGATGTGGACAAACACAATCAGAGTATAAGTCATCAAGACGCCCCACCGACGCAGTACTGACTGAGTTAGACTAGTTCCAATCCCGACGCTCCGCTTTGGGACCAGTAACCGTACAGCGTTGTAACGGGTTACGTCGCCACCTTCTGTAACTAATCACCCCAAGCTGGCCCCATCTCGCACCATTTTAAATAGCGCCAATTAGAGAGCGGCGCTCGGAGCGGACCGCACGGTTACTAGTCCCTAAGTGAGGCGAGCGGTAGTCGTAGGAGCGCATGGGATTGGAACGAGTCTATGACTGAGTTAGCGATACCACACCAACGCACCATTTGTGGCTACTAGTGTTTTGAATATTCTCCTATATTTTCCCATTTTTTGGTGTTTTTTTCAATCTGTTATTATTCAAATCTCTTTCTTTTCCTCAAGAATCTAAGACAACCTTATCCGGCCAAACTGAGTTTTCTCTCTTCGGTGACTTATTTCTGGTGTCTACTGAGCAGGATGTACTTAATGTATCGTATGACCTAATAGTTACTGCACACAAAAAGCGTTGGTGATTAATCGCAAACTCACCCAAATTCTTGTTGAAATACCCAAGAAATGAGTGCTATCTTCTCCAAATAATACTTTTTCTTTTTTGTACAACCATAGGTTGGCCGAACAGCTACAATAGTTGTGTGGTAGAAGCCAAATATACACTTAAGTAATGTTCTGGGTATGGTAATGGGTATAGCTGGTGTTGTGGTGTTACAATGACTCTTTGAGGGGTTTGTGTCAACTGTGCTGGATGGGTATAGTGTATACCATGTAAGGTAGGGGACGCTATGTAGTTGGATGTGTCGAGAGCACGTTTCCGCCATTCTTTATGCAACGACAACGACAACTTGAACCTTTTAGCGCCGCATAGAGCTTTAATGTGCGATGGCCTCTGTCTTAATGTAGTCCTGGCAAGTTTGCTCGCCACAGCTGCATTCATACATCACTCCGCCCTTTTAGGAGTGTATCAACTCTGCAGGAACGGCGGGCATGATGCTTGATTGCAGTGTATCATGCATCAAGCCATTACGTGGGCATCGTGTATTAAAGTACTATGCGGTTCTAAAGGGTTTTACCGTTTAACAGGACATATACATGACTAGAGCGAACATTGACATATAACTCGACAAGCGAGCGCAGCATAACCAACTCAACGGCGTTTAACGTATTATGAAGCATTCCCGCTGACACCAGTGTTTAAGGAGGCATGTATATTACAGCACCAACAGTAGGGAGTATAGCAGGAGGAGGAAGCGACACCAATGGTAATACACAGAACTAAACATAACGTAACTTAACAACTACCGACAGATCTAATACTACATGTAATATTCAGTCCTTAATGATAATGTTAATAAAACTAGGCAAACTACCCGCTGAAATTCTTGTTCATTCTTATACAATGTAGTAACTAATTCTATGCACGAAAGCCCCTGAATATGTGATAGCAACCTGCGATAAAAGTGATATGAAGCCAGGGAGTAGTCCCCATTACTGGTTTATGTTGTTTTACCGTACTACAAGAGATTCACATGCACGCCTACATCTATGATCATGATGACAGCGTTCCCACACATTAAAATCTGAATTTCTTTTACAAGCATTTTAAATATTAAATTTCCGTCAAGTCAATTTTACAGACTTGAAAAAAGGTACATCTAATGAAATCATTTCAAAATCTTCAGATTCAGTCAAATGTATCCAAATTGTATACCAGGAGCACAAGTGAAAAATGCTTTTTTTCTCCTGGTTAATTATAGGAAAGCTTTACTATAGAATTTGGCATTTTGAACGGGTGGGAACCTTGAACTAATACAGTAGCCTTTATGGGTGTGTTTCTAAGTGACTAAGCCGCCGGTCCGTGTCCATGGTGCGGGGTACGTTATACTTACGGTATTGTTCGTTACCCTGCCAGTCCTCGGCCTCACGATCTGTACGCCAAACAAGTACACAAGGCAACACGTGACTAACCACCTTCTGTACTATAACCCCAAGCTGGCCCCACCTCGACCCTCACTGACACATCACATCTGGCACTTAGAGATTGTAGGACTGCTGAACTACGATAAAACCTCGGTTGCAAGTCAGAATTTGCAGTGTTTTTATTGCTATAAGCCGAATTCTAACCTTCAAACTACCATTCGGCAGGCTTATAACCAAGGTTTTACGGTAGTATTCATACGCCTCAGGTGTCATAGAAAGTAGTCCCGGCACATCCCATAAGCCCTAGATGTCAGTGATGATAGCCGTTGGGTAATCAGAGAGGGCCGCCTGTTCCAACCCTCACACCTCACGCCTACCGCGGCATGGTCACCTCTATTGGCGTTAATACCCCATTCCTCTTAATGAGTAAGTAATACAACTTTACAGTAAGGAAACATTCAAATATTCTAATTATATCATTAGTAGAACCAACTTCAAATTCTTTGACAATATTTAAATTAATTATACATTTATAACATTCAACAATGATGAACAATGGCAACTTCGTTATTAAACTTAATTTAATCAAGTTTTCCTTGAACTAGATTCTTATTAGTTCACTATTTTGACAACAATTTTAATGAACAATGAACTAAAGAAGTTTATGAGGACTTAACAAAAAATTTCTGCCGTATGATGGACCTCCAGACAGCATTTCTGGCAACATGACCTTTGTTTTAATTCACCTTCATGATATTAATGATGCATCATAGCCACCTCACTTCCTTAGTGTAAAATTGTAGTGTCCTGAGAATATTTAATTAACTATATTAACCCTTTAGGCCAGACCAAAAAAAAAAGTTGGTCAATGGATTTCGCGCACCTTATTTTCGGAAACGGAAATTATTTTTTTTTGAAAAAAGAATTGTCAATGGATTTCGCTCGCCTCATTTTTTTCAAAATTGAGATTTTTCAATTTTTTTTCAAATTTTTCTTCCAGTAATTCCCCCAGATCAACCAATAAATTATTATGTTAAAGGAGTTTTGTCAGATGCTATGTAAAAAAAAAAATAAAAAATTCGCTCGCTCCACTTTTCCACCAACAAAATCCATTGACAAAAAAAAATTCTCGCACCATTTTTTGAAAAGTGAAATCCATTGACCAACTCTTTTTTCTGGTGTGGCCTTAAGGACTGGATAATGCCTCAAGATTCATGTTCATTTTTTGTTGTGATGCACCAACGCAGCGCTGGCAAGTGACTGCATAGATGCATCATGCCAACCCTACAAGAGTGTATCAGCTCAATAGGGTCGGCATGATACTTGAATGCAGCGCATTCACGCATCATGATGATAAATGGGCATAATGCATCAGAGCATTATGCAGCCGTTAAAGGGTTAATGTGATAGTTACTGTAAGATGCCATGCCTGTGCCGTAGGCTGCTACTGTTAAGGCTTTAAGGACGGCATGATGCATTAATGCATCTTTAATGCATCATGCCATTTGTCATCATGATACATGAATGCAGCCCTGGTAAGTAACTCACCAGTGCTGCATTCAAGCATCATGCCGACCCTATGGGGTTGAGACACTCCCAAAGGGTCGGCATGATGCACCAATGCAGTAGCGTCGCTAGGGCTGCGTTGGTGTATCATGACGACAAATGTCATGTTTTAGCGACATGCCGTCCTTAAAGGGTTAAGGCTGCCAGTGTTGCATTCTATTAGTGTGAGGAGGAGAGACGGCAGAGTGTGACTTTTGTACAGGTAGTGACTGTAGCGACTCGTCAGGTCGGCATGATGCACCGATGCATGCTGGCATGATGCATCGATGCATGCCAGCACTGCGTTGGGGCATCAGGACGACAAGTTCCAGGACGCCATGATGCATCAGGGCTTCGTGTTCATTTGTCATCATGATACGCCAACGCATTGATGCATCATACCGACCCTTCGTGATTGTATCAGGCCCAGAGTCAGCATGATGCATGAATGCATCAGTGGCAAGTAATGAGTTGCTTGCCAGGGCTGCATTCATGCATCATGCTGATAAAGGGCAGAGTGCTTTAAAGCATGTTGTACGGAGGAGGATATGTAACCACAAAAGTTCCATTCTCCCTCCCTTAAATTGGTGAAACTGACTTAAGTGGTTTACTGGGGATTCACAGGTCCGACTAGAGAGGTGTTTTGTATTCGGTTTAAGATCGGCTTCTATAGATCTTACCGCCTAACTTATGTGCGTGTACTTTAGTAAGGGCCGCACAGTGCTTTAGTGTGCTATGCTCTTTGTTGGTATCATGCGTATCAACCCTTCACGAGCGTATCAACTCTGAGTCACTCGCCAGGGCAACATTCCTGCATCATGGCAACAAAGGGCATAGCTGGCATTAGATCACTATGCAGCCCTTAAAGGGTAAAGGCCAGCATATACAGGAGTAGCTGGAGGCCTTATGCGGGCGTCCATTGCTTGATCTGGTATTTGCGAGATAAGGCCTGATAACAGTTACCACATGGGTACCAGGTGTTACATAATGCCCCCTAAGAATTCCGCAATGAAAGCCAGGCAATTTTCTCATTGGTTGATAATTCAACCAGCTACCCCGGTATAGTGCATAGGCCCGACTGGAGCTAGTTGCGGCGGCCTGCACTGATAAGAGCTGATAGGCTGGGTACCAGCATGTCCCTGGAAGTGATTGTTACCCAGGGACAAGGTACCAGTCAGTGTGTCTCTTATCAGTGATGGTACCCAGCGAAATTTTAAATGGTGGACCCACTTGGTATGGGTCCTCAGCGCTATATATATCTGACGGCCTGATGTGTGTGTATGTATAAGGCAGTTGTAAGTTATAGTAAGATACATACCTCCACTGTAGCCGCCGAGGCGCGTGGGCATCTTGAGGCCGCCATTCTTCTTCCAGTACGTCCAGCATGTCGCACACAACCGGCAGGCCATGTGCACCGGGCCCCACGAGTACCACTGGTGGGAGTGGGCAGCTGCAGGGGAGAAGACATGGACGTTAGGGATTGCTCATTTTTTTTAACAACAGTCGGGCATGGGTGATTTTCGGGTCAATTTCTTTTTTAACCCAGCCCTGCCCACAAGTCGAATATAGGGGTACCCACGGGCCCTTGTGGCATAATAGTACGCAGGCTTTTTATCTGAAAACAGGGCCATTTTTTACACCCCACCCTAGCAGTTCCACAAAGTTTCTACCATAAAACCTCGCGTATAAACCTAACTCGCGTATAAGCCGCACCCCGAGTTAGTACCGATGCTATAAGCCGCACAGCCGATCTGACTATGGTGACATCTAGTACTTTACCATAGCAACAAGAACTCGCGTATAAGCCGCACCCTGACCCTGGGCTGATGCTATAAGCCACACCGCCGATCTGACTCCCGTACTAGCCGCGGCTTATACACGTGGTTTTACGGTAACGGTTACACAAAGGTCATGTAAGGTTATCAAAATTGGTTATTGGTATTTGGCATGATGCAGCACAACGACAAATGTTATTTCTTAGCGTCATGCCTTCCTTAAAGAGTTAAAAGTTTAAAAATGACAGACTTTTTAACAATTTCGCGAAAAAATCCATATACACAGAAATATTGCTGATTTCAGTAGTACTTACTGTAGCAGCTCTCGCAGGCACGACCTGGTGCACCGTCCGCTCCGTTCATCTTCCCTGTGATCTGCGCAGGGTTCGCTTTGTTGCTGAAAGTGTCAAATATACACGTCAGTTTGGTTTATATTGCCATCAAAGTCAACTATCTGTGAACTTGAATCCCACAGCTAGTAGTGATTTAATTTTTTTTATTTATTTATTTTTTATTAAGGACCATTTGATACAGTAATTTGGGTAATTTTTGTTTTTATTTTTGTCATTCATTTCTGCAAAGAATTTGAAACGCTTTAAACGACCGGAAATAGTCTTTACACCAGGATTTTTATGTTTTGTGGATATATGATAGGTAAACTCGCATACAAGGTACATTGTACTTACTAGTTGGGAATGTAGACCTGTTTGAGTTTTGTCTCGGCTTCGGCCGCCTTGATTCTTTTCTGTATGGACAGAAAAGTGAGAATATGAAGCACACACACACATTGAGCATCTCCATTATCAGTTATGCTTCATTCTGATCCGAAAAACACTGTTACAACAGGATATACTGCATGTCAACCAGTCTAGAGAAAGTAGTGCGCCCATAGGGAGGCCAAGGCGCTGCACCTACGCTATGGATATTAATTGTAACATAGTAGTTGCATGTCCTTACCTGTTGTACATATCTGTCCGTCGTCTTCCACATGTAGTAGTATTCTACTATACTCTTCAGACTCTTCCACGGTAACTGAAATGTAGACAAAGCAATTAAACCAAGACGTTTAGCTAATCCAATATCCTATTAAGGACTGGTCTGGTGGATTTACACACAAAATATTTCACGACGACCCCCCCCCCCCTCCCCAACTCCAACACCTCAGGCTATATTAACGTCAGACTGTTACATACTACCGTAAAACCCCCACCTATTTAAAACTATTTTCATTTTTTCCTTACATACAAGACGATTTTTTTCTCTCAAAGTAGCCCTGAGAGTCGTCTTAAAGAAGGTTTTAGGGTAATTTACTAGTTTAATAGATGCAGGTATGACCATTAAGATATGATACTGTCCTTGAAAACTGATTTCATATATCTAAAATAAAACTTACAAAGTCTTGTCTGATGTCGTTGAAGTCCTTGCCGTACTTGTCGAGTGCCTCCTCAAACAGGTTGGCCTCGGAGGCGGACCACTCCTCCATCTCGTCCCGACAGAGGACCGGGCCGCCCGGGGGCACCAGGCTGCTGATAGCTTTAGACACGTCGTACTTGTGTTTGTGCAGGATGTCCATGGCATGGAACTGCAGAACAAATAAAGAATCATCAGTTATTTATATTTTTTATATCTTGTTTTTCTTCTTTTTACTCATACATGTATCAAATTGATGTTGATTATCTTATCATTTTCTTTTCTTTTGATTCCAAAGTCATTCGTGTTTCTTATAAACCCAAATTCCTCAAATCCTTTTGAGGACTTTATCGATGTAACACAGTACATTTATGTATCGAAGCGTCCCTAGAAGGTCTACATTGTGGTACTACTTTGGTAACCCTTTAGGACCCTTTATTGCCATGCAGTACTGGCGAGTGATTCAACAGTGCTGACTTCATGACAACAAAGGGTTAAGTACAATTAAAGGATTATGCTGCCACTAAAGTTTTAAATTCATTTTAAGCTCAATATGGTAAAGACGTGGCTTTCTTTCTACTCTTTACGCTGCAGCTTCAAGTGGAGGATTTGTTTTCCAAAACTAAGAATTTTTTTTATGAACTGAATATAAGCTCAAGATATAAGCTGCTCTACATACCAGTGTGACGTCTCTAGATGCTGCGGCTGCACTCATATGGAGGCTGGGTTGGCGTACCGTACTCGTGCAGTCCAGAGCACGAGCAAACGTCCCCACTGACCTCGCTATGACCATAAACTGGTCTATCTGTCTGTCTGTCAGGCTGTTGGTCGGGCTCCAGATGAGCTCCTCCAGGTCCTCCAGCTTACGGGTGTCCTCCTCCGCTGTGGGGAACAAGGGCAGTAGTTTATGAGCAACTCGTTTCTTTAAAGCTTGACCGTCATGGTTGAAGTGAGGCCAAAAGCACTTTTGGATATAGTTCAGTTTTCATTCACCAGAAGGCTCTTAAGGACTGGGAGCTCAGCTCTTACAGGCACAAGATAGGGTGAATATGTTGTAGCTGGACTATGTTCATGGTCCCCTGTCCAAACACTGCTGCCCTCTGGTGGAACTGTTATTTTAGTCCATGTATGGAAAATTCTGAACTTATTTCCTGACGGCCCAGCTTTAACCCTTTATGGGCAATATCATGATTACCATATTCCATTGTAATATGCGCACACTGCGCTTATCAAGTTATTATGAACACGTTTTTGGTAAAGAGCAGTGTCGCCGAAATGACATTGGCACATCGGCTTTTGCCGATGTAGAATCATAATGGCCGATGTGAGGCTCGTGGACACCGGCCACAATGGCCGGCCATGATCTTAGCTTTCCAAAAGTGGATGAATTTTTCAGATAGTCCTATTAGAAGCAAAGTTATTATCCATCAATAAAATTTTGTTTTGAATGGCCTTATTTCATCAATGTATACACAGTAGTTTCATGTGGCCTGCGTAGAAGACAAATGGCCTGTGTACAATCTCGCTACATAGGCCACATTGGCCTGTGTGCCTAAAAAGTTTTCGGCAACATTGGTAAAGAGGTTGAAGACCACATCCGAAGGTTTTTAGTTGGCAATTTCGCTATTGTAATCAGGTACCTGGGTATGTTAACTGACTTCCTATCTAAAGGTAACTCCTGTAGAGCTATATTTATTCATTTATTACTTGGTTTAGTTGCGGGTCAATCCATGAGACCTCATATCCTAAATATCAGTGATTGTGCTGTCCCCAGTGAGAAGCACATGAACTACAGCCCAAATACCCAATGTGATCTCATATTGGGTGACAACCAACCCAATGGGGAGGCCACCCCATATATTTTCTATAGAAACTACATGCATGTGCAAATATCACTTCAAACCTGGTATTCTTATTACAAGAGGTAAATCAACAAACTAGCACTAATTTGATGAGAAACCCCTCCTAATCCCTATCTATAAAGGGCCCCAGAAAGTACCCTTTCCCTTGGAATCATGGTCACACATGCTAGCCAAAACTGAGGGAGTGGCCCCCCTGTGCCCCTGCAGTGGTCAGTCTGCCTGAAGCACTTACCTCCCACTGGCCGTCCCTCCCTCCCCCCTCCCCAATCACTGAGCACTGGCCCTGACCACTCACCATACTTCAATACAGAGTGTAACAACGGGCAATCCATAAGGTAGTTAACAGTTGTTAATTTCCCTGCAAGCAGGTGGGGGGGGGGGGGGGTATGTGGGTATAACTACACCCCCCCCCCCCCACACACACACACTCTCTCTCACACATGTACTTAGCAACGTCCTCTCACAGCAGACCATGTACAG
This sequence comes from Harmothoe impar, assembly GCA_947462335.1. Lineage (NCBI taxonomy): Eukaryota > Metazoa > Annelida > Polychaeta > Phyllodocida > Polynoidae > Harmothoe > Harmothoe impar. Next base: position 10,473,286 of record OX381704.1, on the reverse strand, counting down.
CATTCCCCCCTTGTGCAAAGTGAGGAAAGCACACATTGACCAATTCAGTATTTGGAGGGACTTACTATTTTTGCTAAAAACACCACTTTATTCACATATTTATGTCACATATACTAAAGGATTATTCAAAACAGTATGTCTGCAGTGGTATATTCTGGTTTTCTCATATTTTTCAAAACCTCCGGATGTGGTCTTCAATTCGGCATATTTTGGGGGTTTTTACAGTCTAAAATCGTCCCAAGGAGGGGGATGCCGTTATTAGCTTATTAAGCCTAATACGGTTTTTGATGCCTTGCGAACACCTTGGAAATGCTTAGTCCCCATGGGGTTGGGTTGATGCATGAATGCAGCACCGGCAAGATACCCCCCGGTGCAGCATTCTTGAATATTACGACAAAAGACTATAGTATGTTACTCTATGCTGTCCTCAAAAGGGTCACCATAAAAATATAGAAAAAGTGGCATAACTTTTGACAATGATATTAATCAAGTAAGGATATAAAGAGAAATGAAACTTACCATCTTTTTTGTTAAAATTCCGTTGTACTTCGGCTTGAAACTTGGAGCCTACTCGTATTTCGCCTTTATCTGCTAAGAGCGTTTTTTGTTGTGGGTCGTAGACCAGTGAGTAAAAGAATGCGTCCTGCAAATGGCAAATGAAATGAAGTTTAATCATATACCCTTGAGACATGTGTGAAATATCTAATTTAAATGCCCTCTTCTACCATGCGATGAAAGACTATGCTGTCTATAAAGGATTAAACGGAGACTCGACTAATGTAAATTCTGCGGATTGTATACATGTCAGACTCAGCTTTCATTTGATATTCACAAAGCATGTGATCAGGCAGGGTTGTTATAAGAATACTACAGTATAAAAATGACAATTATTGAACCAAAGGTAAGAGTTAGAGGATTTCCTTAAAGCTGGGCCGTCAGCGAATAAGTTCAGCATTTTCCAAACATGGACTAAAATAGCAGCTCCACCAGAGGGCAGCAGTGTTTGGACAGGGGACCATAAGCACTGTCCAGCTGCAACATATTCACCCCATCTTGTGCCTGTAAGAGCTGAGCTCCCAGCCCTTAAGAGCCTTCTTGTGAATAAAAACTTAACTAATCCAAAAGTGCTTTTGGCCTCGCTTCAACCATGACGGTCAAGCTTTAAAGTTGTGTGTTACACACAAGATATGTGTAAATTCCCGTTACTCACCTCTTTGCTGAGGTAGGACTGGAGTGCCTCTGTCTCGTTGAGCAGCGTGACGGCACATTTCCCGCGGATGTGAGTGGCGGGTAACGTCTCGACCTGCCGGGACAGGAAGAGTTCCCGGTGTTTGAGTTGGTGTCTGTTCTTGTCATCCAGCTCCTCCTTAGCCTCCTCATCTCTCTCCTCTTCTAAGGCACCTGGGGAGATTAGTGAGCAAGTTAGTTCAAGTCAAGTTCAAATAGGTTTAGCCCAAAGAAATTGTGTTTTAGGTAACATCATGGAAAAAGCTAGGTACTAAGGCAGGGTCGGATTTTTGAAAAAAATAATAATTCAGGAATCCAGAAGCAGCTCTTTTATAGGGTCTAAACTTTTTTTTCGGTCAAAAAAAACTTAAGGTCGGCCCTGTTTAGCTAGGTAGGGTCGGTGACCGGAAACACAACTTTTTTTTTTGGCCTTATTTGGTCTAGACACAGGTACACAAACTTAACAGCAAAATGTTCCACTATCATAGTCCTTTCACTTTAAGCAGGGGGCGTATAGTTGTTTAACGCCATTTCAACAGCTACAGTAATATTTATGGCGAGAAAGCTACATTAGAATCAATTCGATAGATTAATACATCCGTCTGTGTCCGCGCATATGGGCACCAGACAAGACAGAAAAGAGGAGACAAGGACCTTTTTAAGATGAACCAGATAAGCCTACCTGGCGGGGGCAAGTTCATGTTACTACCGTAAAACCCCTACTTTAAGACAACCCCGCCTTTAAGACGACCCCCTACTTTGAGATAAAAATCCGTCTTGTAGGAAAAAGACTTTAAAATGGTTCTTTCTTTCATCCTATATAATAAAACCCCACATTTAAGACGACCCCCGATTTTGAGATGAAAATCCGTCTTGTAAGAATAATAAATCCCAAAATAAATCCGTCTTAAAGGTGGGGTTTTACGGTAAGCTCTAAAGGTGGTTAAAGAAAGTTAGCCCCATTTGGTAAAAACAAAGTTGGCACACGACTCTAAATTTGAAATATGTTAACTATATTTATAAAGCAAACATGTTAATGTTGAATACGGTAACACTATTCCGTAACTTTACTCACTTTGATGTTTGTCGGCTAGTGTGATGAGCGAGCTGGAGATGTCCCGCCGCCGGTAAAAACACATAACCTTAGCCTCCACATTGCCATTTGGTGTCTGAAACGTAAGGTCAATGTAGGTATTATTATTTATTAACCATGATAAGGAGAGTGGGGGCAGGTCAGATTATGAAAATAGGTGGGTAAATATTTTATGGTTGTGGATATATTGAAAAGAACAGTCCCTTATACTATTTCTCTAAGCGATAAGGGCAAGTACATTTTAAAACTAAATCACTGGTAAATGTCTAAATGAAAGCCTCTTGTAGCTTTCAATTCCATGTTGTAGTATGTGAAGTTGTTTGTGTTTCAATATATTGTTTGGTGAGGGACACTGGTACTGCTTGTAATGTTGGATTTATTGGGATGAACTGTTTCCAAGATAACATCCCCCCTCCCTTTCCACCCTAACTCCGCCTCAAATTTCATTTGCAATACACATTTAATGTGGAATACACATTCTTCATTATTGGATTCGGGAATACACGTTCAACATTAGAATTGGTACACATTCAACATGGCCATGGAATAGACATGCCCTATGTTGTGGACCCCTCCCCACATACACACCAACAGTCTTCATTGGCATAGCAATAGGACCTACTGGGAATACTAGTAGGCTATACATTCAAATGGAATAAGGTATATTCTGTGAATTAAAATTGTATTACACATTCAAGGATGGAAAGTCATCATTGAAATCGGAATACACATTCGCCATGTAGTTAACATGCCCTATGTGTCCATGGACCAAACCTACCGTCTGCATTGTAATAGCCTAGGATAGCCATAGACTGGCAGAGTCCATACCCATACCGGTACTTTATTACAGACCAACATTAGCAACATGTCATTGCACCGGAATATATTGTCATCATTGATTTGTTATACACATTCAACGTGGAACCAGTTATCATTAAAATCGGAATACTTCGTCCACATTATAGACCTCCCGCCCCCCCCCCCCCCCAGTCCCCTGCCGACGCCCTGCCCTGACAATGCCCAGTGCCATGGCAGCGAGCACCTGCCCGGGAGGTGGGGGGGGGGGGGGGGGGGGTCATTTAGCATCCTTGATGATTGTACGCCGCATTACTTAATATACACGGCATCATTTACACCAACTTTTATTCCGAGCTGCGGTTATTTTTGCAGATTTAGGTACAGAAATGTTTGAACTCACCTTGTTTAGTTCCTCTATCCGCCTGATTTGGTAGGGGGTCGTCGACGATGTCTCAAAATAGACATAATCTGCGGAAAACAACAAAAATTTCTTTGTGTCCTAAAATCCAGAAAACATTGCCCTAACGAAAAATAGTTCCTGGTTTCGGGGGATGTGCTTTGTTTATGGGACACTAGAAACCGGTAGTTAAGAAAAGGTTTGAGTCTATGTTAATTTGAGCAGGAATTTATTATGTAAATTAGTGGATTTAGGTGGTAATTGGGTTGAAATTTGGAAAAGCCGTGTGGCTTTGGGACCGCATCACAACCACAACACACTCGTCGGCGAGCTCAAAACTTATCAACTCTTTTCTCCTCGTCGGTGCTAAAATGTACTCTAATTGGTCGTTAGATATCGATCGACAATAAAACTACAGTTGATAGGATGTTCTTAGCGGTAAATGAGAGATCTAACGTGGTTATATCCGGCTAAATCTGCAGAAAGGCCGGTCGGCGTGATCGGCGCCGGGGCCGAAGCCCGGTGCCCGCCGAGGCGATATTTGAAAACAACCTACCTCCAACTCTGTACATATTTGCCGCCATTTTCCGACCTAGTTGTGCCGAAAAGCCACTTAAGTCTGATCACGGAGAATTCACAATCCTTGTGGTATGCCCAATGTCCATGAGGGTTTTCATTTACCCCTGATATCGGCCATTTGCCCGGGTGGAGTGGGGGTTGGGAGATCAGTAGATCGCCATTTCTCCCGTCTTCTGTCTTCCTCCTCTTTTCACACGTGACGTCATGCGTCCTTCGCCGGGACTACCTTTTTGTCCACAAAATTACCGAATTTACATCACCAAGTTTCTGCAAAATACTCAACATTTCATACCCGTCCCACCCCTCAAACCTTACACCAGATGCTTCTCCGCAGATTTAGACAGAGATTTTCAGAGAATTATGAGTGTATGGTCAGAAATGGCGAGGTGAAGTGCATGTACCTTTGGGCGTTTTGAGACGGCCCCTTTAAAGACCCCCCTCCCCCCTCACGCACACGCTCACCCTACACTCCCCGACTCCCGCCCTCCCACCCGGTCCGCTTCCCCGTCCCTCCCTCCCACCCACCCACCCACCTCCACTGCAGTCGGCCTACACCAGTTTCCATATCCCAATGCCTTCCTTACTTCCATCTCTAAGAAATACATGTCGGAGGCAAATGAGACCACCTCCCCAAGGGATGCCCAGTGACATAAGCCTGGTAGTAGCCTAACTATTGTAACTAAAAGTTTGGAGAGGGGAATGGGGGGAGGGAGGGGGGGGGGAGGGGTGGATCTATCCCTCCTCCACCATTTAGTGACTTTCTACTTGTGATCTATCCTCAAAGAAATAAAGAAATATCCATCTATGAAATGTTTTAATTGTTACCCCTAGGCAATTGAGGGGGAATTGCTCTAGCTCGCCTAACTTGTCAAGTCAAGTAGGCCTAACTTGATTTGTATAGCCCCAGTTCTGATGTGACAACACTTCTGAACTATAGTCACAAACAAAATGAAATGGGTGTACATGTATAATGTTAAAAACAGTAGACTGATAGGGATGAATGGTGTTTTCTTGAATATGGATGCTTAACCCTTTAAGGACGGCATACCGTTAACATATTACAGTTGTCATCATGATGCACCAATGCAGCCCACCAATAACTCACCGGGCTGCATTGGTGCATCATGCCAACATTTGGGGAGCGTCTCAACCCACTGGGATCAGCATGATGCTTGAATGCAGCACTGGCGATTGACTTGCCAGGGCTCTATTCACGCATGATGACGCCATGGGCATGATATAAGGGGGTGCAGGTCGGAAAGTCGCCGAAATTAAGGGGCCCTGGTCACAAATTCGCTTTATTAGACCATTTTTGCTATAGACATATTTTTCCAAAAGTCGCCAAGTCGCCTAAAATGTACCAGGTCACCAGGAAAACAGCCCAGGTCGCCAGGTCGCTGTTTACCCCTCTGGAGCCACATATAATGATGTCACAATGATGCCGTTCTCAAAGGGTTAAAATGGTTTGATATACGTCTCGGGACAGTTTGAAAATGGCTAAGAGAGCAAAATAAAAGATTGATGATTGTGTGATTTGTATCTCATATGTGATAACTCATGATCGTTGGAGCACAAGCATACTGATCGCACGTGTGATTTACATCACAAATGACTCAGACTGCTTTATAAGAGATTGATTGCACTGTAAATAGGGAACCCAAAAATACACCCTTTTATACTGTAAAGCGAGAGTATAGATTCTACTGCCCATGTACACTAATACCATAGTATATATTGCATTGTAAAAAGTTGTTGTTCAGGCAAGTACTAGTTGTAGAAGACCACTGAAGGGCATGAATGGGGGGGGGGGGGGGGGGGTGCAGATGGGTCCCCCCCCCCCCTCAGGTCGGAAAGTCGCCGACATTGAGGGCCCTGGTTCGAAAAGTCACTATTTTAGACCTTTTATGCTATAGCAAAATTCCACCAAAAGTCGCCAGGTTGCTTAAATTAATGAACCGAATCGCCAGGTCGCCTGGAAAACAGCCCAGGTCGCCGGGTCGCTTTTGACCCTTCTGGAGCCACATGAATGGTCACCTAATTTTAATATGGGAATGTATAGGCATCTTTGTAATTTACACCCTTTTGGAGGGGTCCGTGACTATTGACAGTTCGAACTGTCAATAACAGAATAAAATTCCCTTATTGACAGTTTGAACTGTCAATAACAGGATATAATTCCCTTATTGACAGTTCGAACTGTCAATAAGGAAAAAAAGATTCTCTTATTGACACTTCCAAAAAGGAACTGTCAATAAGAGGAAAATGAATTTCTTATTGCCAGTGTGAACTGTCAATAAGTGAATTATATCCTGGTATTGACAGTTTGAACTGTCAATAAGAGAAAAATATCCCACTATTGACAGTCTGAACTGTCAATGGCCGGAAAAAGTTCCACTATTGACAGTTTGCACTGTCAATAGCCGGCCCACCTTGATTTAGCTATTGACAGTTCAAACTGTCAATAGTGGAAAACTTTCCTCTTATTGACAGTTCAGACTGTCAATAGTGGGATATTTTTCTCTTATTGACAGTTCAAACTGTCAATAGTGGTAAATAATACCGTTATTGACAGTTCTTCACGGAACTGTCAATAGTGAAAATTGACAGTTCTTATTGACAGTTCCTTAACGTTACTGTCATAACCCTGAGAGTGATTTTGGTGGAAAAGTCGATTTTGGTGGAAAAATCGATTTTGGTGGAAAAAGTCGATTTTGGTGGAAAGGCGATTTTGGTGGAAAAGTCAATTATTTGTGCAAAATTGATTTCTAGTGCAAAACCAGATTTTTGGGGCAAAACCGATTTTGGGGGCAAAACCGATTTTGGGTCCAAACTGATTTAGGGGGCAAAACCGATTTAGGGTCCAAAACCGATTTTTCGGTCCAAAACCGATTTTGGTGAAAAAAACACTTTTGCAAAAAAAAGAACACATGCCAAAAAAAAAAACTTTTGCCAAAAAAACACATTTTTGCCAAAAAAACACACTTTTTGAGTCCAATGTCAGTGGGAACTGTCAATAAGACAGAAATATTCCACTAGTGACAGTTCCCAGCGAGGGTCAAGGTCGCTCAACCTGTTCGCCTATCAGCCACAGTTAACTCGCATAAATCAATCCATAATCAACCCTCTATGGATAGCAGCAGTACAGCTGAAGACCTTCCCACAAGACAGGGAACCGTAGTTTCAGATAGTACACTGCATAATCTAGTCCACCTAGCCATAGAAAACGAAAGTCATAATTTTCATAACATGTACACAGACTCCACTGGGGTGACCATGCGATCGCGGAAGCCACCGGCATCCGAGATTCCCGCATACACCGAATGTGGAGCACACAAAACCAATGTGATCGATGATGTGTATAATCAGAGAGAACTAGGTTTTATGAACTCAGTAAATACCAGGCAAAGGGTAAAGCATCTCCCTTTGCACTGTGAGACTGATGTTAACAAAAGAACAGTAAATACCAGGCAGACAGTAATGCAACACCATCTGCACTGTGAGACTGTTTCTAAACAAATGGAGACCCCGACTCACACTGGCAAACAAACCAGTGTGTATTGGGACAATTCCGACGAGGCCGGGAAAAACCAAAACCCGACCTCGCCTGATAGTCGGGCAGCCAACACTGTTTTCGAGATGAACCTCGAACCAGTCGAACCTCCCGATAGTCGGGGAGCCAAAACTGTTTTTGAGATAGACCTCGAACCAGTCGAACCCCCCGATAAAAAAAGTGCTAAAACTAACTCTAATCTTGTAAAATCCCTTTCACAGCAGATCGATGCACTCCTACCGCCGGTCGCCAAATCGTTTTGGAGGGGTTCCAAGAACCAGGCTGCACAATGCACCAAGGCCCACCTCCCCATGGCCCCAAAAATTTGGAAGATTTTATTGCAATAAACGAGATGGAAGTTTCATCCCTACTATTGCAAGAAAACCTAGCAAAAAAGAATCTCACCCAGGGCGAAGAAAAAGCACTGGGGGTATTGTCAAAAGACATCCACATAACAATAAAACCCGCTGATAAAGGCGGAGCCATTGTTGTACACAATACCAGAGATTATGTGAAAGAAGCAATGAGACAGCTCAAAGGCACTCATACATACGAAAGACTGAGGGAAGACCCAGTTTTAGAATATGCAGAAAAAGTAGATGAAAAAATCATGGAGATGACCGCAAATGGAGAAATCTCACACCTAATGGCAGGCTCTATGCGGAACATCAAACCCAGAACACCACCCATCTACTTCCTCCCGAAAATCCACAAAGGCACCTTACCTCCCCCAGGGAGACCCGTGGTCTCAGCCAATGGTTGCCCCACTGAGAAAATCTCAGCTTTTGTGGACGCATTTCTGAAACCCCTAGTCCCCGTAATTGAGTCATATGTGAAAGACACAACTGACTTCATCAATAAAATAGAAAACCTAGAAACCCTAGACGAGGGGGCCCTAATAGGTACACTAGACGTCACTTCGCTATACACCAACATCCCAAACGGGGAAGGTTTGGCAGTCATAGCAGAGAGACTAGAAGAAGTCAGAGACTCCAGGCTGATGCCTACCAACAGAAGCCTGGTGGAACTACTAGAGATGGTTCTAACTATGAACCATATATCTTTCAATGGCAGATATTTTCTTCAGAAACGGGGCACAGCCATGGGAACTAGGCTAGCCCCCTCATATGCAAACATTTTTATGGAAAATGTGGAGAAAGCAGCCCTCTCCGCATCAAACATAAAACCCAAAATCTGGTTACGGTACATTGACGACATCTTTTTCGTGTGGACACACGGAGAAGACAAACTCAAGAGATGGATGAAACACCTGAACAGGTTCCATGACACCATAAAGTTCACAGCAGAAACCTCTGACAAAGAGATCAGTTTCTTGGACACCAAGGTGAAACTGGACACAGACACTCGGAAACTGTATACAGACCTATACAGAAAACCGACTGACGTAAACAACTACTTGGACTACAAATCAGCCCATCCAATCTCGACTAAAAAGGCATTACCGTACTCACAAATCCTCAGAATATTCAGAATCTGCCAGAAACTCGAAGATTTCGAGTTTCACAGCAGACAGAAAATAGAAGAGTTTGTAGAAAAAGGCTACCCTCGAGAAATCCTTGAGGAGGCCCTCGAAAAAGTAAGGGCACAGGACAGGCGTGAAACCCTGAAACCCAAACCCAAAAAACAGCACAACCCAGACCAAACCCACCTGATCAGTACCCACAGACCAGGCAACAATATTATAAACAAAACCGTCTCCAAAAATTGGGACAGACTAGGAAGTTCCAAAACCACCAAATTCCTTCGTAGGGGAGGCCTTGTGAAAGGCCAAAAAAGACCCAAAAATCTGAAGGACCATCTAGTCAGGGCAGTGACAAACTACCCGACATCGGATGACGAAGATGACGGAGTCGTCAGAAAACCGGAACAAAAAAGGCCACGAGCAAAATGCCGTCGCCTTTTCTGTGACAAATGCGCCAGAATTGATAAATGTGGAGAACTCACATCAAAAACCACTGGCCGCAAATTCGTAGAAAAAAAACGAATGTCACGTGCGAGAGCTCGAACCTCATATATTGCCTAGAATGCAGAACTTGCAAAATGCAATATGTGGGGAAAACCGAACGCGCCATCACATGCAGGATTTACGAGCACGTACACTCCGTCAAAAAGAACGAAGGAGAAACCGACGTGCCGTGGCACTTTAACCAATGTGACCACAAGAAAGACAAAGATGTCAAATTCTTCATCGTGGATTTCATAAACCGACATCCAAAAAGCGAAGAAGGAAAGAGGCTACTAGCTCTAGTGGAATTCCACTGGATCGAAAAACTTCGTACTCATTCACCCTGGGGAATGAATACGAAGGACGGCAGCCATGGGTGAATCGTCAACCCGTCCTGGTTCACAACGCTACACAGCATACATTTCGACGACTCACCCTACCAGGACCAGTGTCCTACCTAATTGATCCTAGAATCCCATACATTCACCTACCTAGAATTGATCCTAGAATCCCATACATTCACCTTAACATCTATAAATAATGCAAATTTTATAGAGTTATGATCAATTTATTTGTACTTTAAGCCCGGTGACCCCTAAGTAGGGCCACCCGGTACAAATACCTATTCACCCTATTAAATACACATAGTGCCACTATGCGGTATTTTGAATCCCGGTAATATCCACCTGACGATGATGCCATAAAGGGTCGAAACTACAAAAGTAGGCCTAGGACTAGTGAGGCCTAGGCCATTAGAATAACAGCACCGTATATTGAGTTATACACATAAATGTTATCTAGCCCAACCACCCAATACAAATAGGCCATAGGCCTATCAGACTCATAGTTTTCATGAAACCATAAACAGTTGGTAACCACATACATAGTATAAGTAAGGTCCTAGTACCTGCTGACTATCAGTGGATCTAAATACACACAAATCTAGGCCCCACCACAACAGGTGCCAGTGTCTAGTAAACTGCACTTGCATTAGCACAGTGTCAGTATGAATAGGTCAGGGCTTGACCACAGTGTGACCAGCTGACCACATGAACAGCCAATGAGATCAGGGGTGGGAAATTTGATGCATAATTTAGTCCAAGTGGTGAATGTCAGCAGATTCTAGGGCACTTTTGTAGTCGTGGTCCTTCGGGAAACAGCTACTCTCCTCGTTTTCTTACCTTAAGGTAAGTATATGCAATGATTATGGCCGACAGTTTGATGTTTTCAAAATTGAACCAGGATGTTCAACAAGACCATAATCCCTTTGTTACCTATTTAATTACTCTAATTTCATATGATGCTGCATATATTTGATCTTATTGTTAAATGTATGTTCAGTGTGCTAATTCATAACTCCTTCTACATTCTAATGATACAATGCTATGATCATAAAAATCAAACTCAGCGACAAAGGTTCACAGAAATCAAGTCTATGCTTATTCGTTTAATAACTATTTCCAACAAGGTTTTATAGTTACAAGTAATACTGATGAGTTTAAAGCTTTGCTCTCAAGTCTGTAACCACAGTATATAATTGTTCTCATGATATGCAATAAGATAAATTAGTAGTGTTCATATTGATTATTTATCCAGGTTCATCATTATAATTAGGTATGTGCAATGTACCCACACTACAAAAAACTATAAAATCTGGCCCATGAAGGATTTTTCTTTTCAAGTCTTTCATTAGCAAGGCATTAGATGAATGGATAAATTTGGTTTGATTCCCTATGGAGTATCTGAATATCCATGTGCAGACTATCCCGTAAGTCACTTGTTGGGTGATTTCTTCTCAAGACTTAACCTTTTCTTTGTACGAGGAGCCATGTAGTTATTGATGAGGTGTTTGATCTTTTTTGATGGATCTGAAGCTTGAATGCTGACATTCTTCTGTGCCGTTTTAAGGTTGGGATGTCCAGACTTGACTACCCTCTTTTGGAGCATGTTCAGTTGCTCTGTGTATGGTTGGATATTGTCAGGGTTTTCCTCAGGTGCTGTGGCTGATTTTGTTGTACGGGGGCCTCTCTTCATGACCCCTCCCTGTCCTTGAGAACGACATTTGAAGTCTGGTGATGCTGAAGGAGTATCATTTTGGTCACGGTCAATCTGTCCTCGACCAATCATTAGAGGTCCTCTCTGGAGACGATGCTTCATTTTCCCACCTGCCTGGTTATCATTGTCCTGTCCCCCTGTGGGAATGCTGATGTACTGTTTCCTGTTGCCTGAGTAGCGCTTTCTGATGAGACCCTTTTGTTCACTATTAAAGAAGGTATCATGGACTTCAGCCAGCCAGCACTGAACATAACGCTTCCGTTCTCGCAGCGTCATCCGGTTTCTGTGGTCGTATATAAGCATGTTTTCTACAGACATGAGGCTGACATCAGGAACTGACGAGGATGCCGTCTTTGTGCTAGTCATGATAGTGGATGTTGAGCACTCTGGATATGCTGCTAAAGGTTTCTGTGACCGTAATGGGTCTTCTAAAGTGCCAGATGTTCCTGATGACATGGCATCTTCTAAATACAACATATTACCTTGGGGTTGTGTGTGGGGAAGTGCTGTTTGGTTTTCTGCCATGACATTACCAATTGCCACATTATAGTTGTCCTTCCCCAGTGTCCAGCGCTTTGTCATTGGTGCGTGTGAAGGTTCAGGGTTGGCCAGAAGTCTTTTGTCAATTGTACATGAAAAGTTAATGTTGTTTCCTGATGTGGTGGCTCTGAGGGTCACTGAGGGCTCAGTGTTGCTCTTAGTTGGAGCTGGCTTTGCTTCTCCTACCCAAGCCATTTCATTGCGGGAGGCCATTGAAGAGAATGTAGCACCAGTTTTACCCGTTGGACACTTTGAGCACATTTTCTGCCTGCTTTTCTTGGTCTGTGATGCCTGGTATTCACAGTTTTGGCTGACATGACTCCTCCCCATTCTCAACTGGTGTTTGTCTTGGTTCCAAGCACCACATGGTTTGTCCCTGAACAAGGGTACTCCATTTGGGGAACCTTTATTATTCGCTTTCGGGCAGCACTCAAGGCTATTCGGTCTTGGCATACTGATAAAAGAGTCATGACTCTCATCCGGCTTGGACTTGACAGATTGGCCTTGACAGACAAACTGAGCAGGTACAGATGTCATTCCTGAGTGCATGTGTTGATTTGTAAAGCCAAGTACAAGCGGCTTTGTAGCTAACGAGAATTTCCTGCACAGTATTTCAAACTTTGGTCTTGTCATGTTTGGCAGGGTTAGCAGTTCGTCCATTCTGTGAAAACCATTGTTGGTGGTTCTGTGCTTGATGACTGTTTCTGCCAGTGTACGGTCGATCCCAGGGAGGTTACATAGCTCCCGGGTCGTACATGTGTTAATATTCTGTTTAGCCATGTTGTGCTGCTTTAGAAAATCACTCTTCCATTGGAGAAGTTACCTAAAACACAAATGAAAGGCCTATTACTTATTATACATGCTTGTTTGGACATTTTGAAGATTGATTGAATGATTGGTTTGTTTAGCATCCCAGTGCACATAAAGTACCTTAAGGGAATGCCTCAATTTTAGTCATACAGGTATTTTTAATGCAGCTTGTCCAATATGTCAGTCATCAGATCTATGAGTGATTGAATATATGGGGTGGGCGAGAAAACCACTAGATGGTCTAGTACCAGAGCATGTTCCCTCCTCTTTGCAAAGGATAGCAAGCATTCTTTTATATTTGCCTGGTCCTACATACCTGACCTAGTACAATAGCCCTCGCAGCAGACTAATACACCCTTGATATTTTATACGTGGAGCGCATACATGGCAGACCACCAGCGTGAAGGTCCAGGCCTACGCATCTGGGCAACGAGCATGACTGACTGATCACAGAAGTCAGACAGTAGACCCCTCGATCAGCACAAGTTTTGTCATCTTTTATGATTCTGGTATCCCCATTGGTATTATGGACGACTCGCGAGAAGCCATTCTACTGCACAGGGTGAGATCCGGGGGTGAGATACTGAACTTGAAGAGGTGCACCCTGAGAAAAGTGAGTGTCGCTGTCGCCGAAAGCATTCTCACCTGAAAGCAGTGCCTGACTTTCAGGTGAGAGTGCTTTCGGCGACAGTGACACTGACTTTGGACAAAACACATCCTTTAATTTATACCCCCCCCCCCCGTACTACTAGATCTAGGCCCTAGTCTAAAATCTTCTGACAACACTACTACTCTAAGTCTCTGCTGCAACTATGCAGGGGCAGGTCCAGGGGGGGGGGGGGCGAAAGCCCCCCCCCCCCCCTATTTCTCTGTACATATTTATTTAGATGGTTCAACACACCAAATGGCAATGATGTAGCCATTGCAGGTATTCCTGGATCAGCCACTGCTATGTCCCTTCTAACTTCGAGGTGATGATGGCAAATGGCACATAAAGTTTTAAAGGAAAAAGAGGGAAAGATGGTTTATGTTTTATGGTACAGAACTAGTCATGATGCATTGGCCTGTGCACCGCCAACATTGTTTCACTGTTTAATAGTAGACACTAATAGGCTACTGATTATTTGGCACTTCTCTACTCTAGCCTAGGTAGGCTATCAAATAACCAACGAAATGATTAGTGAAGTAACACCAGAGACGTTACAAAATGGTCGTATTAAAATAGAGTGGAAGTCAATGTTCATGCCATACCTTTTTGCTTCCACTAAGGTAATTTCTGCAGAGATAAGCTAAGATATAGCAACTCGGTAATCACTTTCCCTGTGACAGCAGCGGAGGTGACAACGCTCACTGCTCCGTTTCCATAGTGACGCCATCTGTGACGTCATCGATTTGCGTGTACCATAACTTGTTTCTGGTTTTCGCTGGTTTTGTGTTGTTTGCGTGTTGTTTACTGTGACCACGTGGGCGCGTCACGTAAAGAAGTAATCGTGGGCACAGAAAAGCCTTGGTAGTTTTACGTTCATGACGTACCCTGGCGTGACATACCCGCCCAAATAGAATAGAGGTTGTAAGGAAGGGAATCGTATCAAGTTTACAACAAAAATTTAAGGTTGGTGACTGAAATATTCTAAAATAATGCCACGCCCACGCCACGCCCACGCCGGCCACGGGCACGGGCCATGTAGCCGGGTGCGCTGCTGCTACAAAACACCGCAGTATTTTGCAATTTTGTCATTTTTAACACAAGTGGTAAGCTTATGTAAATGTGCTGACATATAATCGATTAATGTACTTTAATAAAAGTGATCAATTACCGCATTTAATGTGGTTTTGAACACATTTTGCAACCGAGAATAACAGAAGCAGACAGCCGTCCAGACGTCATCAGTCTTTGCCACCAGATGGCGGGACGACGAAATGCAAGTTTTCTAAAGTTTAATCCTGTACACATACACATGTGGGTCCAAAAATGTAGCTTACCAAACAACCCACATACCTTTGTTAGTGTCCAGTTACTATCTATATCGCTTGTAACATCTTTAAGTTAGATAATTCATACCAAAGTATCACCGTACTACGGAAAGCCGGTGCGACATGCCACTTGCAGAATTTGCTCCTTCCCAGTTATTTGCTCCTCGCTGAAAATTTGCTCCTCCCATAAAATTTGCTCGTTCTCAAAATTTGCTCCTTCCCAATTTTTTGCTCCTCCCATAAAATTTGCTCGTTCTCAAAATTCACTCCTTCCCAATTATTTGCTCCTCACTTAAAATTTGCTCATTCTCAAAATTTGCCCTTTTTAAAGTTGTTCCTTGCCCCAAAATATGCTCGTTATATTAAAATCTGCCTCTTCACATATATGCTCTTTGCACAAAATTTGCTCCTCCCTCAAAGTATGCTCATTCAAAATGGGCTTCTTCCCAATAGGTTGACCTCCACAACTGGGTCAATTGCTAATTGCCAATTAGCCACCATCTTGTTGTGCCGGTACTTAAAATGCCCCCCCCCCCCCCATTAAAAAAAAAAGCAAAATAGGCTACACTCTAATGTCCGGGCATATAATTTATTGTCCGAGCATAGGCCCTATCCCAATCTAATGCCCGAGAATAGCCCCATCTAATGTCCGAGCATGCCCCCTGTTTCAATGGTCATAATTGTCCAACGATGATCGCACTCCTGAACGGCCAACTCAGTAGGCCTATAGGGCGCGTAAACTAGGCTACATATTGTCACACCCCCCACCCTCCAAGAAAAAAATTGAACATTTCCTGTATTAGCTTCCTACCTAAGAGAGTGGTCATTTTTTAACAGCAGGGGGGGGGGGGGGTCAGTGGATTTTAGCTCGAGCAGGTCGGAATTTTTCTGGTCCCCCCACGAGAGGGGTCGAAATTCTTGGCAAAGACGATGGTGCACCGGCCTTGGAGCAAATTATTGGGAAGAAGCAGATTGGGAATGAGCATATTTTGAGGGAGGAGCAAATTTTGTGCAAGCATCAAATTCTTGGGAAGGAGCAAATTCTAGAACAAGCATATTTTGGGGCAAAGAAGCATATTTTGAAGGAACAAATTTGTAGAACAAGCACATTTTTGTGCAAGTAGCAAACTATTGAGAAGGAACAAATTCTAGATCTAGAACAAGCAAATTTTGTGACAAGAAGCAAATTTGAAGGAACAAATTTTTAGAAAAAGCAAATTTTCAGCGAGGAGCAAATAATTGGCCAGGAGCAAATTTCGAGGGAGGAGCAAATTTTGTGCAAGAAGCAAATTATTGGGAGGAGCAAATTCTACAACTGGCATGTCGCACCGGCTTTCCGTACAAAACAATTCTGGGCGCACACGTCCTAGCATAAAACCCTAGGGGGCGCAGTGGTCGTGGCGACAACACTTCCGTCCCGATCTGCAGGTCTAAACTCGGGTTATAAACAGTTTATTGGCAGATTAATCATTATTGCAACCCCACAGCATAGTTAAGGACATCAACACTAACGGAGGAAGTCGCAGGCGTGTTGGAATTCACCAGAAAAGTGTTGCAGATGCAGCAGAAATGTTTCTGTAGAAGTGACTTCGTGGCCAATTCGGCCCAAACTCCTCTATTTTCGCCCACAACAATTGGGAGTGGATTCTTGTGGATTTAGCCACGTTGACTTGGAGTCGAATATTGATTTAAACTGACATGTGTGTTCACTGTCAGTTAGATTAAATTCAACTCATGTTTTAAAGGAGTATTATATGTCGGGACTGGGAGAAACTCCACACATAGACTCAGAGAGATTACAGCAATAACTAAATCACTAAGTGACATTTTAAAGGCTTCACGATGAGGTTCAGACTGACTCTAAAGTTTCTGGTGAAGTCGTTCGTGGTGGTGATCGTCGTCATGTTCCTACTACCCATCATCATGAACCAACTCGACTCTCACGAGCTGGAAACTGCAAAGAAAAACCTAGAAAAATACAAGGTATGGTTTGCAATGAAATTATATGGATTTATAATCAATTATTACCATTTGCATGTATCTATGTCTATGTGAGTATGTCATATATTATCAGGGCCGGGGGGGGGGGTAGATATCGTTTCTCTGCATAATTTATATCATATTATGTACCAGGTAGTTGGGAACTTTTTATCAACTTCATTTCTACAATAACTGAACTAAACTTTACTAATGTAACTTACAGTATAAGAACAAGTACCAGAGAAAGCTCAAATAAGAGTTCATCAGGTAGGGACAAGTAACATTGCTAGATAGGGGCGTCTTCCTTGGCACATACTACGGTATAAACATGTGCCTCTACATGGGTTAAATTTGACACGGGCGACACAGCCCTTTTAAAATTCGACACAGGCGACACAACCCTTTTAAAAATCGACGGAACACAGGGAAATCAGGGATAAAAATCGACCCACAGGGATTTTTCGCTAAGGGAGCGCTCATTTTTTAACAACGGGGGGGGGGGGGGTGGTGGATTTTGGGGGGGGGTGGGGGTAAAAAATTTGGACCCCTTGACCAGGGGGGGGGGTAACAAATTTAGACCCCTCTTGGGGGGGTCAAAAGAATTCAACCTGTTTTGAGGGAAAAAGCCCGCGTGTTACTATGCTACATAGGGGCGCGAAAGCACGCGATTTTTGGCCTGCCGGGGGAAAATCTCACCGCCCCCGCGCGAAATCTGACCGCCCCCCCCCCCCCTGTTGTTAAAATATGAGCACTCCCTAAGTCCTTACAGACCTAAAAATCGACATGACGTACATCCTCAGCACCTATGACTCCATCCCTCACAGCTGAGCAAGCTATATTGACAAGTGCCAAGTTGGAGTGGTCTGTTTTATCAAGAGGATCAAATTAAGCAAAGATACATATATGTGCAGCCTCCCAGAGTACTCACTCACTCTGTGACTGAGATTGTACAAACATATTTAGTTTTGATTAATTTGATCCTCTTGATAAAACACATCAACTTGGCAACTAACGGTATATAATAATAGGCCTACATTTGTGAGTGTTCCCTGTGGCGATTTGAGCAGCTGGGGTTCCATGTGTAGTCATTTTTATCACCACTCTATTACAATGTATAACTCTGCTATTGAATTACTCATCATTCTCTCAGATAGATATAAAATGATCAACAACTAAATAAACATAAATGTTCAGTGGAGCCGGAGGGGCAGTTCTAGATATACTGTTTCGTTGTGTTTAAGTGCCAGCTTTTAAATAAGCCGAAATAAGCGCCTATCTTAAATATACACTGGGGGTAGAGACCTCGTGAAATTCTTCTTTGAATTAGCACTAAAATAGGATCTCGAATAAGGGCCTGTCTTGTATAAGCGCAGGGGGTAGATAGAGCTCCAAACTGTTAACCCTTTAAGGACGGCATAATGTATTAATGCATCATGCCTTGGTCGTCATGATGCATGAATGCAGCCCTGGTGAGTAACTCGCCAGTGCTGCATTCAAGCATCATGCTGACCCTATGGGATTCAGCCAACCCCAAAGGGTCGTCATGATACACCAATCCAGCATTGGTGCATTATGACGACAAATTCATCTTTTAGCGACATCCGTCCTTAAATGGTTTGGTAGCCCATTTGGTTATTTGAGGCCATGTATCCTTTTATCCAAGCATGTCAATTTGAGAGCAGGCCATTTATCAGTCAATAATTGAAATACTTTAAAGGATGCCAACCAACAAGGCCACAAAAGGCGTGTTATTGGTAAAATGTTGAAAAAGGAAGGTAGGGTTGAACATACCTTTCTTTTTTGAATATTTAATTATTATTTCTAGGATAATGGCAAGAATTACATTATAAAATTATAAAACTTTGGGAAGCTGTTAAAAAGGGGAAAAAAAGCCAGGGTCGGCCCTGTTTTGCTCGGTCAATTGTCCAAAAACAGTTTTTAGTTTTTTGGCCTAACTGTAAAGTGACTCGTGCAGCCTAGTACACACAGGTGGCACCAGATGGCGTGCACCAGGCTGTGTGCTTATTGTTACAGACTGCCTGTAGCCACTATGAAGTAGTCTGAGGTGTGGAACACCCAGGGCCCAGGTGTCACTAACGGCTTTAACTTACACTACCGTAAAACCTCGCGTATAAGCCGCACCCCGACTTTAGGGCGATCCTATAAGCCGCACCAACGATCTGATTATGGTGACTTTTATACTTCATTCTAGTAGCAAAAACTTATGTATAAGCCGCATCCCGACTCTATAAGCCACACCAGTGATCTGACTTGCGTACTAGCTGCGGCCTATGCGCGAGGTTTTACGGTATATGTTAGACTAGACTAAGGGACTCTGGGAGTGCAACTTTTTTAACAACCGGGGGGGGGAGGAGTCAGGCAGATGTATACCATAGAAAACACTGTTTTTATCGCAGAGAGAAGGTGCATTTTTTTCACCCCCTCCCAAGCCACTACCTCCTAAACTAATGTATTCCAAAGATTATTTCCAATGAATTTAAACTGTTTAACCAGGAGTGGGAAAAGAAAAAAATGTTTTTATTTAAAAATATTCAAAATAAAATGATAAATGCACTGTATTTATATAGAGAGAATAAGACACCTGCAGAAATAAAAACTGAATTCAACGTATCAAACTCATATATATACTGCCATAAACGGACATCCCCTCTTTTTGGCCGATTTTTTAGATCTGATCAAGAAATAATCAAAAAGCTCATTTTGAGGTGTGTAAAATACTCTGTAAGTACACTGCACTTATCACATCAAATACACAGCAATAAACCAACCCTCTACTGTCAACAGGCCCGGAGGAAGCGTACCAGTGACTTTGACAAGGCAGACGGAGGACGGCTCAAGTTTGAGCCCGCCGACTCACCGATAGGAGACGCGGCTCACGGAGCGGGAGACGGAGACACCGTCCTCCGGGTACCGGAGAAACACGACGCTGTGCAACACAAGGTGGCCGGCCAGCTCCAGGACGCCGCTAACAACATGGAGGAAACCGAGAAGAAGTACGGACCTAAGGCAGAGTACAAGGCCGGCATTCTCGGCAACTTTGAACCAAACATCGCTCCCAAGACTGGACCTGGTAAGTTATACAAAATATAATGATGCTCTATGTAAATGGAGGGCTCTCAACTCTCAACTGTTTTGTCTAGTAACGTATATAGAACTTGATTTTCTGATTATATACATACTATATTACTATATTTAAAGTAAGAAAGAAATTTAACCTTTACATTTAAAACTTGTATTATGTCATACCTCACTTTAATCATAATTTCATTTACAAATAAACTTGGAAATGGAATTGAATCCAATTGGATTCAAAGACTCAAAAAAACGGCTCCAAAGGGTCTCTGAATATTGTATCATACACCTGACTTTATTTTCATATACCAGGTGAGAAGGGAGAGGCAGTGTACACGAGTATGGCAGAGAAACCAGATGCTGACCGGTCTGTACGCGAGTTTGGTTTTAATATGGTGGCCAGCGACAAAATATCCATGACAAGAACAATCCCAGACACCCGTCTGGATGAGTGAGTACCCGATTAGATTATTTGTAATTTGTTATTATTAATTATTAATTTATTATTTTAAATTTCTCACTCATAGATTTTCATTCATCAAGCTCTAGTGACCATGGTTTTACTGAATTACAGACTTCACAAGTTTCACATGTCATCCAGCTTAATTGGATCAACAACCCTGCATACGACTATGAAGCAAACATATTCTAGACCTATCATACTCTGAAAATA
The DNA here is from genome assembly GCA_947462335.1 of Harmothoe impar. Taxonomy (NCBI): domain Eukaryota; kingdom Metazoa; phylum Annelida; class Polychaeta; order Phyllodocida; family Polynoidae; genus Harmothoe; species Harmothoe impar. Next base: position 10,452,551 of record OX381704.1, on the reverse strand, counting down.
AATGAAAATCAACACCCTTTTGTGTGTTAAAAAAGAGTGAAGGGACTAAAAAATGGAATTGAATTGAATTGCATACAAATACTGAAAACAGCAGCTCCCAAGGGGCTCTGCATACTGGAGAAATGACATAAGACAGGTTGGAGGAGGTCTCCAACCTGTTTCAACTAAACTCAGTCATAGAACAATAATCAAAATTAAAATCCCCCTTCCTGTGCTGCCCCCTAGGTGTAAGTACTGGTATTACCCGGAGGAGCTGCCGACCGCGAGTGTCATCATTGTGTTCCACAACGAGGGCTGGTCCACCTTGATGCGCACCGTGCACAGCGTCATCGAGATGTCACCCAAACACCTCCTGCACGAGGTCGTCATGGTCGACGACTTCAGCGACAAAGGTAGGAGTTGTTCTCAATGTTTTATCCTTTAGGCCACACCAAAAAAAAAGTTGGTCTACGGACTTTCATTTTGAAGAAATGGTGCGAGCGAGCGAAATTATTTTTTTTCCAAATTATTTTTTTTCGTCTTGTGGACGTTAACCTTGAATCAAGTAGAGCCGGCAACTTTTTTTTTTCTTTTTGATGAAACTTTTTTGTCTTTACTCCCAATTCTGGCTATCGATCAGAAAAGGGCCACCAAAAAAAAATAAAAAAATCGTATTTCTTAGAAAATGATGCGGGCGCATCCGTAGACACTTTATTTTTCAAAAAAAAGAAAAATTTACATTTTCGAAAATATGGTGCGGGAAATTCGTAGACCAACTTTTTAATTTGGTGTGGCCTTATAGAAGGTATGTTAAGGCCCTGTATATTACTCTAATGCACTATGCCTTTGGTCGTCATGAGGTATAAATACAGTGCTCGCAAGTAACTTGCAAGAGCTGCATGGAATACTGTTTAATGGCTGTTTACAAATTCAATCATATCCTCATTCATGTATATGTGATTCAAAAAGAACTCAAACGCTACTCATTGTGTATTCAGACAACTTTACTTTATTCATGAATCTAAACAAAGTTATTTAGGTCCATACTTTAATGGGTAAAGTAAATTCTCGCATAGAAGCCGTGGCTTGTACGACCGTCAGAACGTCCGTGAGGTTTATAAGATTTGGCGAAAGTCTAGGTGGGGTTAATATGTTAGTTAGGCTTAGGCCCAAAAAAAAGGGTTAGTTTCAGGTCACCCGACCGACCCTATCTAAACAGGGCCGACCCTATGTTTCTTCATGCAATTTTGAAGAAATTTTAATATTTTTAGACTTTTGTGGGGTCAAATTTAGGTTTACAAACTTTTGAAAAAAGTATTCTCATTTTTACAGCTTTGGGCCGATTTGAGGGTATCTAGAGGAGCTGTAAAAAAAAAAAGTTAAAAAAAAAAAAATCCAACCTACGGACCCAAGAGTTTCTTTCCATGTTACCTGAAACAAACCTTTATTTTTATTTGGCCTATACGCGAGAATTTACACCACCTGCAATACTTTAAGATTGTCCAAATAGTATATTGAGTGCTCTCCTCTCCACCCCTACAGCTCACCATAAAGGTTTAACAGTAACATATAGTATATTGAGTGCTCTCCTCCCTCCCCCTACAGCTCACCTTAAGGGTTTAACAGTAACATATAGTACAGTAAAATCTCGTTATAAGGAGCACCTTTTGGCAAGGCAGATTTGCTCGTTGTAACCAACCTTCCTTGTAACCGATTTTGTTAATACATTAAAATTTGGCTATAATGAGCAGGATGTAACGAGCACTAGCTTATAACAAGCATCATGTCATACTCTGTTTTTCTCTTATACATTTCTATAGTTAAGAAACTGTGTTATAACGAATCAGACTTGTACTAAACTTGCATATCAAGGAATTGCTCCCAGTAGAATATAGTGACATAAGAATAAAAGAAACCACTCCCATCACATCACTCCCACCTCACAGGTCCGTACCTGCCCCCTCCCCTAGGCAGTCCATATCACAGGAAGACCAATTACATAGCCAGCGGCCTCTCCCTTCCCACTCCCACCTCACAGGTCCGTACCCCCCCCCCCCTTCCCTGGGCAGTCCACATCACAGGAAGAAGCCATTACATAGCCAGCCGCCTCTCCCTTTCCACCCTGGCTTCCCACTCCCACCTCACAGGTCCGTACCTTCCGCATTGGGTCGGGCACAGAACCTGGCCCTGGGGGCGGGGGGCTTCTCTCTTAGATGTCTCCCACCTAGGTCTCGAAAAAATCTCCTCCTTATAAACGATTTTTTGCTAGAAATGCTCGTTGTAATGGTGTTTTTATACTATAGAAAAGTATAGAAAAAATCCTGGCAAAGCAAATGTGCTCCTTATAACCGTCTGCTCCTTATAACCGTCCTCCTTATAACGAGATTTCACTGTACAGCACACCTTAAGGGTTTAACAGTAACAAATAGCATATTGAGTGCTCTCCTGCCTCCCCCTACAGCTCACCTTAAGGGTTTAACAGTAACAAATAGCATATTGAGTGCTCTCCTCCCCTCCCCTACAGCACACCTTAAGGGTTTAACAGTAACAAATAGTATATTGAGTGCTCTCCTGCCTCCCCCTACAGCTCACCTTAAGGGTTTAACAGTAACAAATAGCATATTGAGTGCTCTCCTCCCCTCCCCTACAGCACACCTTAAGGGTTTAACAGTAACATATAGTATATTGAGTGCTCTCCTGCCTCCCCCTACAGCACACCTTAAGGGTTTAACAGTAACATATAGTATATTGAGTGCTCTCCTCCCTCCCCCTACAGCTCACCTTAAGGGTTTAACAGTAACATATAGTATATTGAGTGCTCTCCTCCCTCCCCCTACAGCACACCTTAAGGGTTTAACAGTAACATATAGTATATTGAGTGCTCTCCTCTCTCCCCTTACAGCTCACCTTAAGGGTCGGCTAGACGAGTACATCCAGCAGTTTAACGGTAAGGTGAAGCTGTATCGTAACAAGGAGCGTCTCGGCCTCATCATGACGCGGACCCTGGGTGCCCAGTACTCCACCGGGGAGGCCATCGTCTTCCTGGACGCCCACTGTGAGTGCAACAAGAACTGGCTCGTGCCCCTCCTAGCGAGGATAGCCTACGACAGGTAAGATACCTGGGAAAATCTACAGAGGGTGGGGAGAGGAGGGGAGGTCATGGGTAACAAAGAAATGCAGATGTGTTAAGGTCTTAAGCAATATGAGGATATATATGTCTTATTAAGCAATATAAGGATATTATGGCCCATTTTTGGACATTTTTGGATTTTTACACTGAAACAATGAGAAATGGGAGAAAATTGCCCTCATAATCCTAAAGAAATGGTAAAGAAATAATTTTAAAATCGACCTGCCGACCCTTTGTTAATGGCCTTTCTAGCCCGTGTTTCTGATATATGTACAGTGTAAGGGAAATAATGTGAATGAATATGAATTCTTAGTTCACGTTACACTTAAAGATATACTTTTCTATTTAATCAACCATTGAGTAATTTACATTTTAAAAAGATTATGTTTTTGTATTGGACATCTGTAGTTCGTTTGATTTTCAACAATGTGACTTCTTTTCTGATCAGATATGTTAAACATTAATATCTACGAAGTAAAATATGTTAGTTAAATACAACTGTTAATCCCTAGTGTCTCCCATGCTTGCCTTTGTTGTTGAAAACATTATTTCTTTTTTGATTGCAATATCGAGTATCCCTTTTCAATTTGTATGAATTTGAAAAAGGATAGCTATAGTGTATGCTGTTGCATTATGTCATTTCCTATAGGAATGACGTGACGATGTTAGGCTCAATGTTCTGATTCCTGAATCTTAATATAAATGAAAATAGCGAATGCTGAGATTTTTGTAGTCGTGGTCCCTCGGGAGAACACTACCTCCTTTTACAATGCTGAGATTTTAATCAATCTTTAGTCGATCAACATCTCCAAATGTGAAAAATATTTAAGTATTTAGGGAGTGCTCATTTTTTAACAACAGGGGGGGTGGTGAGATTTTGCGTGGAGCGTGTGAAATTTTTTCACCCCCCTCCCCCCAGAAGGGTCAAAATGTTTTAACCCCCCCCCCCCCCAGCAGGCCGAAAATCGCGCCCCTTTGTAGCATAGTAACGCGCGGGCTTTTTCCCTCAAAATAGGTTGAATTTTTTTGACCCCCTCCCCCCCCAAGAGGGGTCTAAATTTTTTACCCCCCCCCCCGGTCAAGGGGTCCAAATTTTTTACCCCCCCCCCCCCCCTGTTGTTAAAAAATGAGCACTCCCTTAGTTTGTGTCACTGGTGTGTGCCACTGATTCAAAATTCCAGTGTTCAAAGTAAATCTGTGATTTTATAGAGGGTAATTAGATTTTTTCCCCCTTCAAAGTAAATATAAGTGGAATTTTGATCACTTTACCAAAGAGGTTTTGGGAATGAAAGATACCCTTTTGGTTTCATTATAAAATAGTATAGTGACCTGCGTGAAAACGTCCATCTCCAGAGACAGGTACTGGAGAGTTGTAAGGGAGTGATCATTTTCTAACAACAAGGCTGGGGGTGGGTGGAGAAATATTGAGCGGATGGGGATGACATCCCCCCCACCGGTCCTGTTGGGTTGAAAACCAAGGCGTTTGGGGCGTTCGTGCCCTATAAATCATAATAACACGAGAGGGGTCAACATCTTTTACCCCTCATCTTGTGACATGAGACCATTCTGTTAAAAAATGATCACTCCCTAACCATGACAGTACCTGGAAGCGCAGAGCTTGCCACGTACATGTCAGTCCCGCTACTATTCTACTGTTAAAGTTCTAAGCGAAATAACCTTCGGGATTAAAATAACACCACCTTCTCACCTCCCGGTCCACCTACTACAGGACGATCCTGGCGGTGCCCCTGATAGATAGCATCCACTGGGACAACTTCCGACTCCGCCCGGTCTATGCCGCCGGCTCTCACTTCCGTGGCATCTTCGAGTGGGGCTTTTTGTACAAAGAGTCCCGAGTCCCACAACGGGAACTCAGTAAACGCGCCTACGACAGCGAGCCCTACTGGTGAGACTCGCCGTGCATGATGGGATATCAAAGATGGCCGCCATACCCGGCTTTTAAGATAGGCTGTTGTAAAGGCTTATGGAATGAAAGAAATATGCACTTATAGCCAACCTAATTTTCCGTCTTTTTAAAGTGATCAGATTTATTTAAAAATTAAAATTCGATTTATTTGATTTAAAAAAATGCTATTTTCCATTTTCTGAACTTTAAATATTTGAAAAATGAAACGGGAAAATTAGGGGTTACAAGTGAATATTCATTTCATTATGAGTTGTGTTGATGTTGTGAGGATATTAACATTTTGTGATATAAGACCATTCTATAACCCATAAAACCCCTTCTCTCCTCTTTAGTTGGATTTTAGTTGCATTATGTAGTTTTGAGTTGTACAGTTACATCTTTATTTCTTGGTTTAACCCCCCTTCCCCCACCTCTACATGTTGTACATTATTTCTGTTGATCGCACAAATATTATTTGAGTGATCAATATTTTCAGGAAAGGTTCATTCGCGACCGGTGTCTTTCAGAGGGAAATATGGCGCTGCGATTTATCATCTGGTCAAGTCTGACACTGCTGAGCGTAGCTTCCAATACTGTATCAACAGTTTTTCTGGGGATCCCCAGGGGCGCGAATAAATAGACAAATGCCAACGCCCATTGATACCGTCGCTGATGTATTTCACTAGTGGGGGCTGGGGCAGTATCCCACGAAGCCGCAGGCTGAGTGGGATGCGCCCCAGCCCCCACAAGTGAAATACATCAGAGCGGTATCAATGTAGTTGGCATTTGTGTTTATTTTTTTATTTGAAGCCATTTAATGGATGAACTTTTTCTTAGCCCATTGAATACAGCCATATTGTATTCAATGGGGGCATTGAATGCGGCCCTTCAGTGTTAAAGCATAGGACATCTTGTATTTCCAAAAAATAAGTGCTTGTCTCAAATGATAGCCCCTGACATGATCCATGAATACAGCACCGCATTTGCACAGCATGGCAAACGTACTGATGCAGCACCGGTGTGTTACTCATCAGGGCTGAATTGCTGTGCCATAATGACAAATGAACATAAAACTCAAAGTGTTAAACCTCTCAGAAAATGCCAGAAGCGCTCAGCAGTGAATGTACTATTACCGCATGATAGATATCCGTGTCACATATTGCTCTCATCGCACCCCAGGACATCGCTCTCCGCCCGCCTCCTGCCCCCAGACTTAGACCGCTCCCCTCTACCCGACCTCTAACCAGGCTCACCCCGTCTACGGCTTTCTCTGCTTGTAGAACCATTATGACCGTGCCATTAATAGATGGGATAGATTGGAACCACATGCGCTATTCCCCCGTCTATGGCAAGAACGATCTATTCCGCGGCATTTTCGAGTGGGGTTTTCTGTACAAAGAGTCCTTAGTGCCCAAAAAGGAGCTGGATAAGCGGAAACACCACAGCGAGCCGTACTGGTGAGTTGGCGTAAAGACAAGGCAGGAATTTTTTTTCTAATATTTTTCGCTTTTTAAATTTTTCGTTTTGAAGATATAGATTCCATCACATATCCATGTGCTAAAATGCAATCCACAGAATAAGTGTGTGAAAGATAAACTGTTGAGTGCATTGTCTAAGTGTAGGTTCATGGAAAAGATAAAAAATAAGTATATCATATTTTTAAAAAACATACCAGTATATCTAAAGAAATATGTGGGGCAAAACGGGAAAGGACTTCTTATCCCTACTTTACACAACCACTGAATGCCTTGTTGACAAGGCTCACTATGCTGATGTGTACCATGGTTACCCAGTGGCTCTGGCCAATCAGAGTCCAGGGATTTAGTCTGTGACATCACTTCCTACAGTCACTCTCCTAGCAGAAATATGTGTAAGTCCTGAAAGAGCATGGTGAAAGATCTGGACAACAATCTTTTCTCTTTTTAGTAAAATATCTTTTGAATGAGATCCAAATATGGAAAGGGGGAAAAGAACTGAATGTATGAAAAATATCATATGAACACTACTGAAGAGTTTTTGAACAGTTCAATTTTTTCGTAAATGAGATCCAAATGTGTTCTACCATGGGGTATAGAACTTTATATCGCTGGTTCTACTGTTAAGAAAGGAAGAAAAAATAAATAAATTAAAAAGATATGAACACCACTGCAGAGTTTTTGGACAGTGGGGGAGGAGTAAGTGGTAATTAAAACCAAAATAAACTGAGAAGTTTTAACCATATATACAGTAACATGGAAAGTATGATATTGGAATTTTGCATATGGATATGAACAATTTGTGAAGCGCAATAACACAAACAATGCTTTGGGTTATTGACGCGGTTGTTTTTAACGCCACACGCCGAGAACTGTCACTTGTGAAATGTGCCGGGATAGCTCGGTTCTTGTCATAACGGTGAACTTTAGCTAACGGTTATCTGCATGGTAGAAGTAGTTACACCACTAACACAAGAAACAATCCAGTCAAGGATTATTGTCTTAAATTATTTGCTGGAAATATATTCCTCTTCAAAATTGTGGCTACCTTGTTTGATGTAACAAACGCCCTTCCATAATAAGACCCTGGAAAAGAAATGCCACAATTTCAGAGAGAATTTAATTCGAAACTGATAAAAAAAAAAGAACATAAGGATTATTATTGTTCAAAACATGGAATATGATAGTCGCTCATAGTGTCACCATATTACAGTAATAATTATGCTCGGTTTGATATATGGGGATAAAACGAATCGCAGATTTACAATGGGAGAGGTGTCAGGGACTAAACAATCTGTGATTCATTGAGCCCATCATATTAGCCAGCAATAATTAATAATGTCATTTTCTTGCCTTATTTCTTTTTGTGCAAGTTTGAACAAAAATGTGTGGCACATTTTCCTCTTTTTTATTTTACACAAATGAAATGTCAAATTAAGCAGAAGAATTTGTCTTTACATATGCAATGAAATCAGTATTAACCCTGGGGTAATATTGCCTGTATGTATCAAAGGTTCAATGTAATTGACACGCTTTCATACCTTCTAGCTTTAAGGACTTTAATCGACTTCAACCTCCTATAAAATAACGTGTGTTCTAACATAGACTATTTATCAATTATAGCATTAATAAAGATGATGCATTGATTATGTAAACAACTTCAGTAAATGATATATGAAATAATACATGTATATTTTGACATAGGATATTTGATACGTTTCAATCAAAATCTAAATAACAAGTAACTAGTCAGTCGAATAGTGGAGAAATATGTACATGACCATTTGATAACCCTTCCATGTCCGCATAGCACTTGTGTTATGCCCTTTGTCTTCATGATGCATGAATGCAGCCCTGGCGAGTAACTCGCCAGAGCTGCGTTCAAGCATCATGCTGACCCTACAGGGTTTCGACACCCGAAGGGTCAGCATAATCCAGCGCCGGCGGGCGAGTTACTCGCCGGGTAACTCGCCGGGGCTGCATTGGTGCATCATGATGACAAATGTCATCTTTTAGCGACATGCTGTCCTTAAAGTGTTAAAGTACCAGATTGCGTGTTAACCGCTCCCCTCGTCCCCCGCAGGTCTCCCACCCACGCAGGAGGACTGTTCGCTATCGACAGGAAGTACTTCTTTGAACTCGGAGCCTACGACCCCGGTCTCCAGATCTGGGGAGGCGAGAACTTTGAACTCTCATTTAAGGTGCGTAAACTGTGATGCTGCTTGTTACTTTGGACATCATGCATTAAGTATTTAACCCATTAACTTGACAGCGCTGCATTAGTGCATCATGCTGATACTTCAGAGTGTATCAACCCTGTAGGGTCTTTATGATGCATAAACGACTGTATTCATGTGTCATAATTAGTACATAGTACAATAATGCACTATACGATTTTTACAGGGTTGATATCAAATTGTAGTACAGCTCTTGTTCTTGAATAACCAGTCATGGATAGTAGGCTGCTTTCCTCCCGCAGCTTAATGTACTGTAAAACCCCGTTTATAAGCCTACCTTGGTTATAAGCCGGATGGGATTTTGAGAGGAAAAATTTGACTAAAATCATTGAAATTTGTTTTTTACTATTTTCCTATACATGTATATCAAAACCTTGCCTACAGTAAAAAATAAACTCGCGTACTAGCCGCGGCTTATCCGCGAGGTCGGCGGTGCCGCTTGTAGGATCGGACCATGGTCAGGGTCCGGCTTATAGGCAAGTTTTTGCTACTAAGGTACAGAAGTAAAGTCACCATAATCAAATCGCCATTGTGGCTTATAGGATCGGCCCAAACTCTAGGTGCCGCTTATACACGAGTTAAGCTTATACGCGAGGTTTTTACGGTAGGTATGTTTGGTATCAAAATAAGCCGCTTCTGCTTTGTGTATACACCGCGACTTGTATGCGACACTTTACAGTAATATAATACTTACCGATACCTTCTGTTTTTGGTTCTAGATCTGGCTGTCAGGGGGCAGCATTGAGTGGGTGCCGTGCTCGCGGGTCGGACACGTATACAGGAACGCCATGCCATACGGCTTCGGCAAAATCTCATCCAAGATTCCAGTCGTTCTCTTGGTGAGTAATAATTCATTTTCTCATAGAACTGTTCATATGAATATAGCCTGACTCCCTCTATGAATAGAGGGTGGGCGCTGCATTGGAGGGAGTGGGCTACATGATTGGAGGGGTCGGGCTACATTTGAGGAACTGGGGCTACATTGGAGGGAGTAGACTAGTATTACATTATAGGGATTCAGACTGCATTGGAGGGAGTGGGGCTACATTGGAGGGAGTGAGGGCTCCATAGGAGGGAGTGTGACTACATTGGAGGGAGTGGGGCTACATTGGAGGGAGTGAGGGCTCCATAGGAGGGAGTGGGACTACATTGGAGGGAATGGGACTACATTGGAGGGAGTGAGGGCTCCATAGGAGGGAGTGGGACTACATTGGAGGGAGTGGGACTACATTGGAGGGAGTGAGGGCTCCATAGGAGAGAGTGGGGCTGCATTGGGGGAGTGGGGCTACATTGGAGGGAGTGGGACTGCATTGGAGGGAGTGGGACTACATTGGAGGGAATGAGGGCTCCATAGGAGGGAGTGGGACTACATTGGAGGGAGTGGGGCTACATTGGAGGGAGTGGGGCTACATTGGAGGGAGTGGGGCTACATTGGAGGGAGTGGGGCTACATTGGAGGGAGTGGGGCTACACTGGAAGGAGTGAGGGCACCATTGGAGGGAAGGGAGCTGCATTGGAGGGAGGCGTGCTACATGATTGGAGGGAGTGGGGCTACATTGGAGAGAAGTACTGGGGGAATGGGGCTACATTGGTGTAAGTTGTAAGTATATTTAAAGTAGCTACATCCGATTTTTCCACAAATTTAAAATCTTACTTAAATGTGTTCTTAACACTGTACCAGTATAGTATTCAGGGGATGGAGGTCAATCAAACGTGATCTTTGGAAAAAGGAAATTATATTTTACCTTTGGGGAATAAAATTGTGCACGATTTTATTCCAAAAGGACCATGTATTGGGCAATAATGTATTTAGCAAAATGTTGGAGAATGAGGAGGAATAGAATATATAAGGAGGGAAGTATGTATATATGTGAACATCCACTCATTTTAAAGAAAGCTTATCTTTCAGCCCCAATCATACAATGTACTAACTTTAATCACCACCTTACTACATTTTCCAGAACTACATGCGAGTGGTGGAGGTGTGGCTGGACCCGGAGTTCCAGGATTACTTCTACACCCGGGAGCCGACCGTGCGCGGCTACCCCGTCGGAAACATCACCGCGCAGCTCGACTTCAAGAAGAAACACCAGAAACACAGCTTCAAGTGGTTCATGGACAACATCGCATACGAGGTGTGGGAGAAGTTCCCTGCACCGCCACCCAACAAGGGATGGGGAGAGGTAAGCTTTAACTGCAATAAGGGAGAGGGGTGCTCTAAGTACAACCTACAAAGTCTGGGAGAAGTTCCCTGCACCGCCCCCCAACAAGGGATGGGGAGAGATACCGCTTGAAAAAAAGCAGTACATTTATAACCTAAGTCTTTGAATAAGCCCCGGTCTTGTATAAAGATTGGGGCTAAAGCCTGCTCAAAATTAATAAGTGCCTGGGTGCTTATGTAGGCCAATACGGCGAGTGCCATAAAACCCCTCCGTGAAGACGACCTTGCATTTAAGACGACCCCCTTGTATGAGAAACAAATTTAAAATGGTTTTCTCTTTCCTTTTAAGACGACCCCCTAGTTAGGGAAAATAAATCCCAAATAAGGCCGTCTTAATGGCGGGGTTTTACGGTATGTTTAAAGAAAGTTTCCTTAAATATATGAGTGCCCCATCACCTTCTTAAACTCCTTGAAAACATTACCTTAGGCCACTCAAAAAAATAAAATGGTTTCTCATCACCGCGCGCATCATAAAAATCAGGTTTTTGGGGAAAACTTCTTTTTTTTTTGCCAAATTTTGATGAAAAACCTCATCAAAATGGATAAAATTAGTCATATTTGGTATCAAACTAAAGCTAATACTTCCAGCAATACAGTCGTATAGAAATAACTTACATTTTCCCCACTTCTAAAGATCAATTAATTCTTAACCAATAGAATGTGAATTTTGGCCAAAGAAACCCCGTAAATTGTCCTATACATGCCTGCAAGTAAAAAATAAAGTAAAAAAATGAAGAAAAAAGCCTCCCTCGTCAAATTTCTCAGACCTTGGTGATGAGAAACCACTTTTTTTTTGAGTGGCCTTAACAACTGGCCTTTCCTCTCCCACAGATCAAACAGAAGGAGGGGTCCATGTGTTGGGACACGATGGGACAGTCGGTGGGGGGCGGTCCGATCGGACTCTCCACGTGTCATCACTTCGGTGGGAACCAGGTAGGTGGCGCTCACATCGGGGCAACCCTTTAACCCTTCAAGGGCGGCATGATGCATTAATGCATCAAGCCAGTGCAGCATCAGTGCATCATGCCAATCCTTCGGGAGTGTCTCCAGTCCGTAGGGTCGGCTTGAACACATTGGTTTTACTGCAGCTTCAATATTCACCTTAGTTGTTTTTTAACATTTGGCGGGAGTATATCACAGCTATCTTTTACCCAGCCGATATCGCACTGTTATAACAAGGAAATGTAAAATAAATGTTTGAAATGTTATGCTTGCTATATCACCGCTAGTATATGATACATTATTCGACGTAATAAGCGTCCTCCCCTAATAAATGCGCCCGTGCCCTTTTTAGACTAGAACACTCAACATTTCACGATTTTAGAAGAGCATTAAACTCTTAACTATTAAAATGTCTTATTATATCGAACGTGGTAATTGTTGTATAAACGAGTTCTGCTTTTAACTATTTAATGCTTCATTTCACGACACCAACTGTCAAGCTTTCACGATTTTGGAAGCGCATTAAAAACTATTAAAATGTCATATTACATTGAATACGCCTATTACGTTGAATACGGTAATTGTAATATAAACCATTTCTATCTGCTTCTAACAACAATATGTTAACAACTTCTCTCACTTTGTTACCACTTTGTTACTTGTGCAGGGAGTACGTACTTTATCTCATATTAACTAGTTTGGACTGGGATTTCTCATTTTGTTGCTTTTGTGGTGGAGTATTTTTGATACCAAAAAATGTCGTGTTATATAAACTATCATTTCTTTCCACTGTAATTTTCCCCTCAGGAAGAGTATGATTGGCAGGTATGAGAGACACATGGCTGAGTGTGTACGGAGTAGAAACAAGTTTGGGTGTAGGGGTTTCTTTTTGTGTGTTTCTGATTTGTACAATTTGGTTTCATCACAATTTCTGTTGATCAATTTTAACTTATTTAAAAGAAAATAATATTTGCCAATGATTTGAATTGTGCATTTAATTAATGCGCATTTTTTACCTTCGGTTTTCAAAGAAAGTTTTTTCACCTTTGGGTTTCCATTAACATCTTCATACAGAAAGAAGTGTACTTCCTCCGCCTCAACTGCGGTATTGTTGACCCAGGGGTACCCTGGGTCTCTGTGAGACGGTTTTCCTACAAAAAACTTAGATTGGTCAGCTGACTTTGAACGTTCGCCCTGCCTTTGTTTTTTGTTTCTTCTGTTCAAAATGAAGCTAAAGCTCTACTGTGGAACAATCTGTGTACCCCTCTTTTTTTCAAAATGTCAACAACAAAAAATTTCCCCATGAAAAAAAGCCCCTCAAAAATGTCAAAAACTGCCCGAAAACGGAGTCTATGTGAACTAATGCTGAAGATAGGCCAGTGACCTTGAATCCTGACTTTAAAAGATGCACGTTCACACAGACACGCATAGAGCTCAATGTTAAAGAGGAGGTGAGACGTTTTTGTGAGACGCTTTGTGGTGGAACAGATCGTCTTCCATTGGTACCCACAGACATTTAAAGGCCTCACCATTGCAGGGTTGAGTGTTGGTCGTCGGTCGTCGGTGGTAGGGGGTTGAGATTGTTGGGACATGAGTGTTGGGACATGAGTGTTGGGACATGAGTTGGGACACTGCCAATCTTGGAAAAGCCCTGGGTCACTTGTGATGTATATCACACAATCCATCTTTTGTAAAGTCTCATGGATGTGACATCTGCGTGGAAATGTGGAATTTCACAGTGTCCATGTTCCACGGGACCATTCCTGTGAATCATCTAAATAAACTGAGAAAACAAAGAACCATTTAAACCAGGGCGGGGGGGGGGGGGTCGACCCTTCACATGTCTATAGTATTAGATTCAAAATTTAGATATACAGGTATATTAAATTTTAATGTACTTGTGATTAAAAGGTGGATTCTAAGAGTACAAACGACCCTTTCTGTTTTATGTTTTCTAAGTGAAAGGCCATTTGATCCTCAGACAATTGTGTGCATTGTATTTTCTTCAGAGGTTAACGCTTTAAGGCCTAAGCGTCGTCTATAGTCGACGCCATGGCAGGCCTAGCGTCGACTATAGTCGATGGTATTTACATAGGATTATTATAGGAATTGATATGAGGTCCGTCCTTCTGGGAACTACTAGTTCTCAGAGGTCGTCCCTATGGCAAGCCATGTCATTTTTGGCCCAGGATTCAAAAGGATAACCCTTTAAAGGGTTAAGAAAGTGCCAAATTTCGGAAACCCACAAACTTGTGTGTTTATGGGAATCCGTGAAAATTTGAACTCGTGAAAATATCTACGTTTACAGTACGTCTAACGGCAGCCATGTTTGTTTTCCTACCAGATGTACCGCCTTAACATGAAGGGACAGTTGGCTGTCGGGGAACGCTGTATGGATAGTATCGGGACCGGGGTAGGCATGGTCTACTGCCCCGCCAGCCCCACTGGGCCCTGGGAGTGGGACAAGGTAAAGTGATCAGGCCTAAAAACGCTGTAGGTAACATGGCCCAAAAAAAGTGTTTTGTTTTTTTTATTTGACCAATTTTTTTTAAAAGATTATGAGGGAGAATTTCTCCTTTTCCTCATTATTTCGATAAAAAATAATTTTTGGTAACAAAAACCCCAAAAATGCCTTCCAAAAATGTTTTGAAAAAAATGAGGGTAGGGCCTGGGAGTGGGACAAGGTATTTTATAATAACCGTAAAAAATATGGCTTTACTGAACGTCAACTTCCTTGTAGATCTGTTACTCTAGCTGAGCTTATTTGGCAGAAGAATCATCTCATTGTATGTCTACACACTAAACGCAAAATATCGATTAAATTAAAAAAAAACACTTAAATTTAAAAAAGTGGAAATTTGATGTAAACTCGACTGGAAAGTCTTGCCGACTTGTTTTTTTCTGTTATTCATTTTTGGTAATGACAGATTGGTTGACACCTTGTTCTCTTCCACAGGATAACGGCAGTTTCCGTCACCGTGAGCAGAACAAGTGTGCGACCACGGAGGGCACCAAACTGGTGCTCCGGGCGTGTGACGCCAGCGACAAGCGACAGCAGTTTGAGATGAATGAGGTCCGTACGTGGAGATAACGAGTTAACCAGCGAGTTAACACACATAGCGCCTAGTCAGCGACACTCAGCGGGAACCTTACCCGCTAACCTGTTAAGGGCGACATGTCGATAGGATATGACATTTGTGGGCATGATGCACCACTGCAGACCTGGTGAGTAAATCACCAGGGCTGCATTGGTGCATCATGCAGACCCCGCAGGGAGCGTCTTAACCCTCTAGAGTCAACATGATGCATGAATGCAGCGCTGGCGAGTTACTCGCCAGGACTGCATTTATGCATCATGAACACCAAGGGGCTGATGCATTAATGCATTATGCTGTCCTTAAAGGGTTAGGTGCACTGAGAGGAAACTAACGCGTCACGCATGACTTCAACTTCTCTCAGACATAGTTCTAGATTCTCACATTTAAAAACACCAGAGAAAATTGTGAATTCATATCCATGTATTAGAACTTTATGCCATAGTCAACCTACTGATAGAAAATACCACGTCAGTTCGTAATATAGAGTCATATGGAGGAGATTTGGGAACCTTTAAAGAGTCGCATAATGCCACAACGCTATATGATCGTTTTGTCGTCAAGATGCACAAACGCAGCGCCAGTACATACCTTACCGTCGCGTTTAATCGCCGGGTATTGCATAAGCGCCGGTCTTGTATAAGCGCCGGGGGCATGAGGGTCTTGAAATTCCTCTTAAGCACTAAAACTGGATCTTGAATAAGCGCCTGTCTTGTATAAGCGCCAGGGGTAAACACCCCTCTAAAGTTTTAAGCGCCGGGGTGCTTAAACACAACGGTACGGTACTGCATTAATGCATAATGCCGACCCTTCGGGAGTGTATCAACCCCGTATGGTCGGCATCATGCTTGAATGCAGCGCTGGCGAGTTCTTCTTCACGACAGAAATTCGCCAGAGACAACTTGTGTCTCGTCTCCAATGGGACAGATCTTGACGAGTGGCCTAGGCTGCGGTCTGATAAACGTGTACGGTATGAATGGCAATAACTTGCCACAAATGAACACTCCTCAAGGTCTCGCTCGAGCTGTGCTTTAGACGACAAAACACCAACTATGTCCCACATCGTGTGGTTGACTTAGATAAGTTTCTGAGTTATTACGGTAACTACGGTATATATTGATGTTAATACTCTTATACGACGCGGCGTGACGTCACTACGCAGCGTGACGTCACGACTCAGCGTTCACCATTCTGTGCAGTGTGATACTAGTGAGATGTGAATGTAGATGAAGTAATATATAACGGCTTTCAGTGGACGTTAGTACTAGAAGAATTAAGTACAACTAACTTGGATTTTATTATGTCGCCATGAAAGTACATGATGTATATATATATATAGGTACTAGGGGAGACGAGAGATGACTGAAAATGACAAAACGCCCCCTAAATATACTGTTAATCCCTTAAAAGCAGCATACCGGTTTGGTATCCTATGCCCTTTTTCCCCATTATTATACATGAATGTAGCCCTGGCGAGTAACTCGCCAGTTCTACATTCAGGCATTATGCCGACCCTATGGGGCTGATACACTTCCATAGAGTTGGTATGATGCCCCAGCGCAGTGCCGGCGAATTACCTCGCGATGATGCATTGGTGAATGGTAACAATTAATGAACTTTCAGGCATGATTCTCTCCTCAAAGGGTTAAGGAAAGGCAGTAGGCAATACATAAATTTACAACGCCACCTGTCTGTAGTATTATCTAAGTGTCACAAATTAGGAAACCACACTTCTCATGAAGTAAGTGCACAGATCTGTAGACGTCTTATTTCTGTAAATACACGCTTTATCGGTCTCCGCCCCGTCAGCAGATACTGGATATTTGTAAGATGCACATCTCCACACCAGAGTTATCATATGGAGTGCTTGACAGTGTGATGAATTATCGTGTTTTAAATTTAATATTTACTTATTAATGAATATTAATAAAACAGATAAAAAATGAGCCACAAATGACGCAATGTTAGCTTAGTCGAAATACATAAATTGTATCATGATGTGTGCTTGTGAAATCATGAAGGTATTTTCAGATGATAACAGTTGGAAACACATTTAGTCAATGATTGACTTCAGATTATTAGCTATACTTGAATAGAATGTCTTCTTTAGTATAGCAAAGCAATATTATGACTCGATCAAATTAAAGCCCAATCTCTTAAGAACAAAACTATAGAAGAATTCTACAGTAGTAGAGCTTTAACGAAGGTGGCCCTCATTATTTCAATAGGACAGTGAGAGGGCCGCTTTAAGTGCACTGAGTAAACTAGATGTCTAGTTATTTGAAATCACCAAAATGTAAGATGACCTACTTTGAAGCAGGCAAGTGACAGGCCTGAGCGTTTTCAGTTATAGCTGAGTCATTCACCATTCCTTTGAAATACATGTACCGGTAACTGAAGTTATACAGGTGTCCTACTGTGTGTGTATGTGTAGATATGTTTGTACGTGGTGATATTGATGGAGATATGCGTGTTTATATATTGACAAATGAGATTCTACTTTCTCTATCAGAGTCGTAAAGCCGGTTCTCATCGTATTGTCATACATTATGTGAAAGAGTCTGGAGTGAAATACAGCTCACCGGTTAGCGGTGTTAATATAATGCTGGTGTTAAAACCCTGTAGGACCGCATAGTGCTTTAAAGTGGCATAATCACAAAGCCTATCCCACTCACAATTCTAGTACTATTCTCGTCTACTATGTGGTTAAGTGCAAGTAGTGAGAATGCCCCTTTAATGTCTTATGCCCTTTGTCGTCATGAGGCATGAATGCAGCCTTGGCGAGTCTACTCAGCCGGGCTGCATTCATCCAGGGAGTGTTTCAACCCCATAGGGTCGACAATGCACTTGAATGTAGCGCTGGCGAGTTGCTCGCCAGCGCTGCATTCATGCATCATGCCGACAATGCTTGTATTGAAGCACTATGCAGCCCTATGTTAAAGGGTTATGGTGATATAGTTGTCAGGAATATATTATACTAAGTGTGTCTTTCTACATTATCGTGAAGTGTGTTACGGAGTTGTCCGCTATTAAAGCCGCGATCTGGTACATTTACATCCATGAATTGTAATATATGAATTATTGGAGTGGGCTATGTTCGCTGTAACGCTATGAAACTAGGTCAAGCCCACTCTTATATAGTCACCCTGTTTTTTTGTGCAGACATGTTTTGCCTGATCTGTTACAACTTGATGAAATATCCTGTGGACTATTTGAGCTATATCATTCTTTTGCAAAACACCTCAGGTATCTATATCTGTAAAAAGAAATGGGAAAAAAAGAAGTTAAATCACCTAAAATAAGAGATTTCTTTAAAAAACTGAAAAAAAACTCAGATTCTGCCAAAAAAAAGTGAATGTTGGGAGAATGTAATTTTCTACATGATTTCAGTATTGTACCATTTCAAGTATTGTTCTGTTGTATTCCCTACTAAAAATGGTGATAACTCATGTCCTTACTTTGATGAAAATACTTTGCATGAAAACAGTATTTTGATGTGAAGTTTGCATTTGCTTCGCGTATTTCTCATATCTGCGGTCGCGGATACTCCCAAGCTGGCCCCTGCTCCTATTAGTAACTGTGTTTTGTGCGTCAATCTCTTATTCATCGTATTCCGAAATTCATTGATATGTGATGAAATACTTCGTTTTGGAGGCTCAGACCTGTCCCATTGTCTTTATTTTCGAATTTTAGGCCGAAAACATGTGCTGGGGGGTTGAAATGATGAACATTTAGGTCATTTTGAGCATATTTATCGATTCGAATCGATGCGCGTTGACGCCCGCCATGTTGGAAAAACCAATTTTCACAATGATCACGTGACCACTAAGCTGTGTGCTGATTGGACACTCAGAAATCAGTCCTGACTTCTGATTGGTCGAGAGCTGAATCACGCCATAGCCGCCGTGTTTCTGGCGGCAGGCGGCAAGCAAACTGGTTACATCGTGTTGTTTTGACAGTTTTCGGCGCGCCGAGGAATGGATATCTCGCGAACTACTCCGTTTTGAAGGCTCAAACATGTCCCATTCTCTTTATTTTCGGATTTCAGTCCGAAAACATGTGCTGGGGGGTTGAAATGATGATTATTTAGGTCATTTAGAGCATATTTATCGATTCGAATCGATGCGCGTTGACGCCCGCCATGTTGGAAAAACCAATTTTCACAATGATCACGTGACCACTAAGCTGTGTGCTGATTGGACACTCAGAAATCAGTCCTGACTTCTGATTGGTCGAGAGCTGAATCACGCCATAGCCGCCGTGTTTCTGGCGGCAGGCGGCAAGCAAACTGGTTACATCGTGTTGTTTTGACAGTTTTCGGCGCGCCGAGGAATGGATATCTCGCGAACTACTCCGTTTTGAAGGCTCAAACCTGTCCCATTCTCTTTGTTTTCAAATTTCAGTCCGAAAACATGTGCTGGGGGGTTGAAATGATGATTATTTAGGTCATTTAGAGCATATTTATCTTCTAAAGAACTTCTACATTTCCGTGCCGCCTGCCGCCAAAATGGCGGCGGCTGCAGCGTGATTTCTGAGTGTCCAATCAGCACACAGCTTAGTGGGCCGCTACTATAGACTAATGCAGCAAGAGAGAGTGACTTTTCATAAAAGTTGTTAATAAAGTTTTTAAACATTTCTGAAGCGGGACCGACAAATACATAAATATAACCTCAAAATCCTGCCTTCTTATAAACATTATTTGAAAGATAATTGTCCTGTGAATCTCCTGATACATGATGTTTGCAAACATAACAATTACAGAAAATGTTTTGAGGATTCTGCTAAAACTAACAGAAACCCAACTTTATTATCAAAAGTCACCCTTTCTAGATGCATTGGTCTTTTATAAGATGTATCAATTTTCAGCCGCTACTAAGATGTATCAATTTGCTGCCGCTACTAAAATGTATCAATTTGCTGCCGCTACTAACCAAACACACCACGAGTGAGCATATCCCAGCTGTATGCCTACGCGTGGCTCTTCATAAGAGTCACAAGTAGGCATGCAAGCTGGGGTATACTCACGAGTTGTGTGTTTGATTTATTATACCTAGCATATGATAGTCATACCGATCAAACATTATAAAACATATAAAACATGCTAACTCTACCAAAAAGAAACCGACAAAATCGGCCGATCGCCGATTGTTGTTCATACTTCACCTCTTGACCACTAGGTGTCTCCCCCCTTTCTCGGAAGAATTTCATCTAAAAACCTTACTTCTGGTCCAATTTACATCCTGTAAAATTGTATGGGCATGCCAGCATATCCTCTCTACCATTTCCAATGCTTAAACCACAATAGATCCGCTGTTTAATGTGTAAAAATCGGGATGCAAATCGGCAATCGACGATTGTTTTGACATTAACCATTTTCGGCAGAGCAGCTTTTTCATTGGTCAAGAGCTGGTCACGTGACATTCTCAATACGCCCACTGGGTGGGCGTATTGGCGCAATACGCCACTGGAGTGGACGTATTGGTGAGGCCGAAAATGCGTTTCTGTAAAAAACGCATCCGGCTACAATGGCCGCCATTGAAAGGAGGGGCATGTTGCATGTGTCTTCACACTTACACCAACAAACAAAAACTGACACCTCAGAGCTTGCTTTCACCACAAAGTGGCACCTCTGAGCACCTATACCTTTAATCTGGCACTGGGCCAACATATCAAAGTGAAATACTCCACTAATCCTTTACTTTAATCTGTGCTGTCAGTGTCAGGCTGCCCCACCTAAAGATGGCGGCCCCCCGCTTCGCGGAGGTGACTGCAGCGCACCTACAAAATGGCCGACTTTTCGGCCCTACGAATTGGTTTCAGTGGTTAAAAGATAGGACTATCATATGCTAGGTATAATAATAAAATGTATCAATTTGACCTAGGCTAGGCTATTGAAAACAAAGAGGGGGGGGGGCACCGGGACTATAATCAATTCTCTCAATGTAGGCCTACTAACTATAGCTTGGCCTATTTTATTTATAGCCCCCCTACCCTCGCTGAAGCCAAAAAAAAAAAAAAATAAAAAAAAAAATTATTTAGCACCTTTTCTGCCCGAGATCCTCTTTTATAGCACCTTTCCTCCCCAAATTCCTCTTTATTAGGACCTTTCCTGCCCCTAATCCTCTTTTATAAGGCTAGGCCTACTTTTAGCTTGAGGGGATACCGCTTTTGTCATTAGAAAGTCAAATGGATTATCTAATTTGAGTACAGTACGTTATTTCTCATTTCTGACAGCAGAATCGTAATCGCCAGAAGAAGCTACCCTAATTTCATATATTGGAAGTCATGTATAATCGAATTCCAGGTGGTAGCTGTAGGTGAGCAGGTGGCTGTGGGAAAGTAGGTGGCTGGGGGCGAGCAGGTGGCTGTGGGCGTCAGCGCCCGGCAGCGCGTAACCGCTGTTTTACGTCTCGGCCGAAAAAGCGAGTCGATCAGAGCGTCAGCAGCGACACCATCTTCATTGCAGCTTCGCTTCGAGTTCGACGTGTCGGGTTGGCCGGGGGGGGGGGGGGGGCGGCGTGAGCTGCAGACGATGTTGCCTCCAAAACCGATTTTGCCCCCAAAACCGATTTTGAGCCCCAAAACGATTTGACCCAAAAACGATTTTGAAGTTCTGCTACCCTTCCGAAAATCGGGCCGATCGGAGCGTAAACAGCGAAGATATTTGCGATTTTCGTTTTGTCGGATTATATTGGTACTCCGTTTATCCCGTTCTCCCTTTCTCCCTTTCTCCGTTTATCCCGTTCTCCGTTTATCCCGTTCTCCCTTTCCCCGTTTATACCTTTCCCCGTTTATCGTTTATCCCGTTATCCGTTTGTCGTTTATCACGTTCTCCGTTTATCGCGTTTGCCGTTTATCGCGTTCGCCGTTGATAGCGTTCTCTGTTTATCCCTTTCTCCATTTATCCCGTTCTCCGTTCATCCCGTTCTCCGTTCATCCCGTTCTCCGTTCATCCCGTTCTCCGTTCATCCCGTTCTCCGTTCATCCCGTTCTCCGTTCATCCCGTTCTCCGTTCATCCCGTTCTCCGTTCATCCCCTTCTCCCTTTATCCCGTTCTCTCTTGATCCATTCATCCGCTTTCCGTTTGTCCCATTCTCCCTTTATCCCGCTCTCCCTTTCTCCGTTTATCCCGTTCTCTTCCTAAAATCTTCCTATATAAATTCAATTCCTATTGGGACTAGGCCTACTTTTAGCTTGAGGGGATAATAAAATCTTCCTACATAAATTCAATTCCTATTGGGACTAGGCCTACATTTTAGCTTGAGGAGATAATAAAATCTTCCTATATAAATTCAATTCCTATTGGGACTAGGCCTACTTTTAGCTTGAGGGGATAATAAAATCTTCCTATATAAATGCAATTCCTATTGGGACTAGGCCTACTTTTAGCTTGAGGGGATAATAAAATCTTCCTACATAAATTCAATTCCTATTGGGACTAGGCCTACTTTTAGCTTGAGGGGATAATAAAATCTTCCTACATAAATTCAATTCCTATTGGGACTAGGCCTACTTTTAGCTTGAGGGGATAATAAAATCTTCCTACATAAATTCAATTCCTATTGGGACTAGGCCTACTTTTAGCTTGAGGGGATAATAAAATCTTCCTACATAAATTCAATTCCTATTGGGACTAGGCCTACTTTTAGCTTGAGGGGATAATAAAATCTTCCTACATAAATTCAATTCCTATTGGGACTAGGCCTACTTTTAGCTTGAGGGGATAATAAAATCTTCCTACATAAATTCAATTCCTATTGGGACTAGGCCTACTTTTAGCTTGAGGGGATAATAAAATCTTCCTACATAAATTCTATTCCTATTGGGACTAGGCCTACATTTTAGCTTGAGGGGATAATAAAATCTTCCTACATAAATTCAATTCCTATTGGGACTAGGCCTACTTTTAGCTTGAGGGGATAATAAAATCTTCCTACATAAATTCAATTCCTATTGGGACTAGGCCTACTTTTTTAGGCCTACTTTTAGCTTGAGGGGATAATAAAAGTCCGAAAAAAGTCGAAAAAAGAGGATCCACTCTCGACGAGATTATTTATGTCCCGCGACATTCGACTAAGAACACTACATTTTAGCCCTCAAGCCGCCAAAAAGTCAAGATTGTTTGATTTCCTTGTGTGATACATGGATTTCATGGTTATCTAGGGTGTAGAATCCATATTTTGGGTCAAAATTACAATTTGGAAAATTCCAAGATGGCTGGCAAGATGGCCACCAAAAACTCATGATTGTCTGATTTCCTTGTGTGATACATGGATTTAAGGATTAACAAGGGTGTAGAATCCAAATTTTGGGTCAAAATTACAATTTGGAAAATTCCAAGATGGCCGCCAAAAAGTCAAGATTGTCTGATTTCCTTGTGCGATACATGGATTTTAGGGTTATCTAGGGTGTAGAATCCATGTTTTGGGTCAAAATTACAATTTGGAAAATTCCAAGATGGCCGCCAAAAAGTCAGGATTGTTTGATTTCCTTGTGTGATACATGGATTTCATGGTTATCTGAGGTGTAGAATCCATATTTTGGATCAAAAATACAATTTGGAAAATTCCAAGATGGCTGCCAAGTTGGCCACCAAAAACTCATGATTGTCTGATTTCCTTGTGTGATACATGGATTTTAGGGTTATCTAGGGTGTAGAATCCATATTTTGGGTCAAAATTACTATTTGGAAAATTCCAAGATGGCCGCCAAAAAGTCAAGATTGTCTGATTTCCTTGTGCGATACATGGATTTTAGTGTTATCTAGGGTGTAGAATCCATGTTTTGGGTCAAAATTACAATTTGGAAAATTCCAAGATGGCCGCCAAAAAGTCAAGATTGTTTTATTTCCTTGTGTGATACATGGATTTCATGGTTATCTGAGGTGTAGAATCCATATTTTGGATCAAAAATACAATTTGGAAAATTCCAAGATGGCTGCCAAGCTGGCCACCAAAAACTCAAGATTGTCTGATTTCCTTGTGTGATACATGGATTTTAGGGTTATCTAGGGTGTAGAATCCATATTTTGGGTCAAAATTACAATAGCTCTCTAACAACATAGCCCACTCCTTTAGTTAACATTAGTGTTACTCTATAGTAGCTATAGTTTTAAACCACTATATATTTATATCAGGTTATATGGAGATTGTTATCATTATGGGATGGTACAAAGATGGCCGCTCTTATTATGGGATGGTTGCTGTTATCATTATGGGATGCCACAGAGACAGCCACTGACAAGTTGCTGTCTTAAGCAATACAAGGCAATATGTACAAAATGTATACTTTAACCCCTTAAAGGACGACATGATGCACTAATATGCATATTTGTTAGTCATGATGCACCAATGCAGCATTGGCAAGTAACTCGCCAGTGCTGCATTGGTCCATCAAACTGACTCCTAGGGATTGCATAAACCCCCTTAGTGTTGGCATGAATGCAGACCTAGTAAGTTATGCGCCAGGGTTGCATACATGCATCATGACGACAAAGCGCCGTCCTTAAAGGGTTGATATGTCAAAATAGAATTTAGTATTGATCCATTTCACTGAAGCCAAAAACTACTTATTCAGTATAAATCTATGGTAGGAAGAGATTATGAAGTCACCAGCCTACTATGTATCAAAGGTGGACAAAATGAATTACATATATACTTGTAAATAAAAAAGGGCTGGTAGAAATAAAGTGAGGTCAAAAGGGCGCTGAATCGCTTATCATGGACTTGTGTGATGTATCGGTAAATATGCTGTTAAAGAGTGAGCGTGAAGCCATTCATTGTATTTTGTCTACAGAAAATCACTCACAAATTGTCAGATGTTTGTTCCATAAAACCCCGGGAAAATCCCAAATTTGGAAGCAGCCTCATAATCCATTAAAGAGAAAGCGAAGTTAAAGTCTTTTCATATGAGACAATTTCTTTTTCAAAGTAGGAGGTCATCTAAACCTTTTAAGGGCTGGCATGGTTTAATGCATTTGCCATTATTACGTATGAATGCAGCGGTGGCGAGTAACTTGCTAGTACCGCATTAAAGCATCATGTTGATCCTATGGGGTTGATTCACTCCTGAAGGGTCGGTATGATGCATGAATGCAAACCGAGCGAATCCACTCGCAAGGGCTGCATTCATGTATTGTGGCAAAAAGCGCACAGCACATTAAAGCACCATACTGCCCTTAACCCTTTATGGACGCATGTCACTAAAATTTGACGTTATGATGCACCAATGCAGCCCTGGCGAGTGAATCGCTGGTGCTGCATTGGTGCATCATGACGACCCTTTGGGAGTGCCTCGACCCCATAGGGTCGGCATGATGCTTGAATGCAGCACTAGCGAGTTACTCGCCAGGTAACTCGCCAGGGCTGCATTCATGCATCACGATGCATGAATCCACTTTGTCGTCTCTAAAGGGTTAAAGCGGGTTTAATGCAATAATTATGTGGTATGTAGCTGCGCCCTACTACCTGTACTGAGTGAGGCCGGTAGTGACTGTGTACATAGTGTTGATGTAAGACTTCCTTGACAGGTCGGGGTGGTAAGGGTCTGGTACTGAACGAGCAAGTTACGCTCTTGTATCGTGCCATTTTATTTTATCTAATGTGGTGGGGTCGATGATGAATAAAGTACATTTTGTGAAAATGTATGAACTAGTCCTGGTGTTACTCTTTTATTTTATTTAAAAAAAAAGATAAAAAAAAGTGTTACTCTTTTATACTATTCATTGTATAATATTGAAAAATATGTATGTTATATTCTGTCACATATTAAACTCTAATAGTATGCAAATATGTAGGACAAATACATAACAAACAACCATTAAAAGCCGCATAGTATACCCACCAGTGTAGCCCTGGCGAGTAACTCACCAATGCTGCATGCATGTGTCATGCCGACCCTATGGGGCTGACACACTCCCATGATATGGTCTGTATGAATCACTAATGCGGGGCCGGCGTGTAACTTACCAGAGCTGCATTATTACATCATGATGACAATTGAGCTTTACACCTTGAGGCTTTATGCGGCCCTTAAAGGGTATAGCGCTGTGAAAGCTCAGATTAAAATTTGAATTCTGATCATAGGGTCTTCAATTGGCCATTCTTGTGATTCGTCCAGATCCAATGAGAAATCAGTTTCACTTCATATAGGGTAGTCTTTTCATCTCACAACCCCTCTTCTGCGGAAACCCTCAGATTTTACTTTTTCTCATTTGACAACCCTGAGGGTTAGAGAAGCCAAATTTTTCCTCTGTTGGGGACTATATCAGTGACTTGAACGGTCTACAAATAAGTCAACCAAACCAGGAAGATACTTATCACACTTTTATTACTTGCATCTTACATGACATCAGACCAGTAAGGTCTATTATATACATCATCAAGTTTTGTGCTTCTTATTACTAGAGTCGCATACCTCCATCTTGATATGACAGGGTTCCCATGAAAATTGAAGATTAAAATTCCCAGATATCCCCTGGCCAAAATGGTCATTTCCCATGACCATGTTGGAAATTTCAGTACCAGGTGGGGTCCAGGGACGTTGGTCCTCGGAAAATCTCATAAATCCTAAAGATAAATGATACCGCCGAGTGGCTTTTGTGATAACCTGGTAACAAATTCCAAATTTCTCACTTTCCTGACCAACGATAGGATTCCCTGACTTTCCATGACTATTTTTTATTCCTGAAAGTATAGGAACCCTGCATAAAGTTGAGTGCAAGGGAATAATATGTACATACCATAAATAGGACCGTTTAATACGATACCCTTTTATCAAACCAACTTAGTCTGCCAATAAAAATATACATGTGTAGAAAAATAGTAAAATTGTGAGAACAGACCAACCCATTATTTACTTTGAATATAAATATATTTTAGTTGTGAGTAGCAGCTGTTTTATGATATGGCACATTTCATTATTGGTAATCTTTTACATGCTTTTAAACCATTTTTTTACGGTTGGGTTTTATCTGATTCATACAGTTATTTTCAATTACTGTCGTAGAGGAGCAACTTCTTTTTGCCTTCTCCTCATTACCAGTTATACAGTTATGTGGGCGGCATGTCGCTTTAATACCATGAGACATTGCACAGTTTGAACGGTCACGTGATTTGCCAAGACGTGTAGTCTTAGCCGTGCTAGCCGCCTTTTACGGATGGATATGTATCCTGCCGATACTTTGGGGTTAATGCACTCCTTAGTGCCTTAGAGTTGCTCACTGCATTGGTGAATTATGATGAAAAATGTTGAACCTTGTTACATGCCGTCCTTGAAAGGCAAAACATGTCTGAATATACAGTGTATTCCAGGATAAAGATACACATTCCTATTAAATGCTTTATATGTATTGCACATATATAACGATAGATCGGTCCCTACCTAAGACACAGACCGTTGTACTAGTATCACATTGAGTAGCAGTGCCTTACTTTACCCAACTTCACATTGACCGGTATTAAGTAGAACCACTTTAGGGTCAAAATTTCTACTATCTAAGGGAGTGCTCATTTTTTAACAGGGGGGGGGGGGGCGGTGAGATTTCGCGCGGAGCACGCTAAACTTTTTCACCCCCCCCCCTAGAGGGGTCTACATTTTTTACCCCCCCCCCCCCCGGCAGGCCGAAAATCGCCCGCGTTCGAGCCCCCTTGTAGCATAGTAACGCGCAGGCTTTTTCCCTCAAAACAGGTTGAATTTTTTTGACCCCCCCCCCCTCAAGAGGGGTCTAAATTTTTTACCCCCCTCCCCGGTCAAGGGGTCCAAATTTTTTACCCCCCCCCAAATCCACCACCCCCCCCCCCCCCCCCCCGTTGTTAAAAAATGAGCACTCCCTAATATTCCTGATAGTTATCTTTTGTAACGTTTTTGCTCTTGGCACTGACACTGATAACGTCTTACCGTTCTGATGCTAAACCAGTGGATGCTTGGGCTAGACCAAAAAAAAAAGTTGGTCAATGGATTTTGCGCACCTAATTTTCGGAAATGTTAATTTTAATTTTAATTTCTTTTTAAAAAAAGTCAATGGATTTTGCTTGTCTCATTAAAAAAAAACCAATTATATATTTGTTGCCATGGGTTCACTTAGAGCTTTTGATAGAGACTTGGTAAAAAAAACAAAAATTGTCGCTTGCTTCACATTTCCACGACCAAAATCCATTGACAAGAAAAAAATCCTTAAAAAAAAAAAGAAAGAATTCCCTCACTTGCACCAATTTTTCAAGAGTGAATTCCATTGACCAACTTTTTCTTTGTGTGGCCTTGACTATTTAATACCTGTACCAGCATGAGCATATATAAATATACAGCAGTCCAACATTATAGCACTCCAATGCACTATATGGGTATATATCTAAAACTGGACATCGACATCCATGTATCAGAGTCCTTCTAACAGAAATCTATATTCAGTCTCATCAAAGTAGAAATACATAGGTTGCTATATGAAGGAGAAGGCCATGTTCATGCCTACGTGTATGGCTGTGTGGGTGTACATGAGTCTGTGTCCATGAGTGTCTGCATTCATGCTACAGTCATAGGGTGTTTTTAGGGAAATTTCCCTTTTTTGCGATTTCAAACTTTTTTTCTCGCCAAATAGGGGTTTTTTAAGCAAATTTCCCTTTTTTGCAATTTTGAATTTTTTTCTCGCCAAATAGGGGTTTTTTAGGCAAATTTCACTTTTTTGCGATTTCGAACTTTTTTCTCGCCAAATATGGTGTTTTTAGGCAAATTTCACTTTTTTGCGATTTTGAAATTTTTTCTCGCCAAATAGGGGGTTTTTAAGCAAATTTCACTTTTTTGCGATTTTGAACTTTTTTCTCGCCAAATGGGGTGTTTTTATGCAAATTTCACTTTTTTGCGATGTTGAACTTTTTTCTCGCCAAATCAGGTGTTTTTAGGCAAATTTCACTTTTTTGCAATTTTGAACTTTTTTCTCGCCAAATAGGGGTTTTTTAGGCGAATTTCACTTCTTTGCGATTTTGAACTTTTTTCTCGCCGAAAGCTGCGGAATTTGCCTCCATGCGTGATCCCATTGATGGACTCTGGATAGACCCATGCATAGTGAAGACCTACATAGTGGACATGAGGTCAAGTTAAAAAGTGCAAGTCACTTGTTTTGCAACTTGCACTGAACTGAACCTAATGGCCCTTGACTGGATTGTCAACAATCAATTAAACCATGACCAAACTCCCTCTATTTAGGAGACCAAATACACTATCAAATGATTTATATTTTTTCAAAATAACACCCTGTGTAGAATGGCTCGGTATTCAGGAATCCTACTGCGAATAAAAAAATGTCAAATTCTAATTCTAAATACCTGAAAATTGAGAAATGCTGACGTTCACGGGTTATGTAGGAAATGTACTAAAAACAGCAAAAAAAGGCAACAAACCCCAAATTTCCTCAAAAACTGTTCAGTAGGATTTTTTCTAACTGAGGTTCCACTGTTTTCTACCCTCATATTACACATTGGCATAGAGAATATATTGACACCTAGTCAGGATTTTGCGCTAGGAGCAATCTGTGAGGCGAAAAACAGCCAAAATGAGCCACTGGTCTGAAGTATAAAACTGGGCATCGATCACTATAGAGCTACAAAGAGACAGAGAATCGATGTCCAGTAACAAACATGAACTTTTTACATGGACATTGTTGTGTGAATACT